>JACEVL010001773.1:0-26064 GCA_020284085.1 Aporrectodea caliginosa
CCCTTTTTTTAAATTATGGTTCCAAATTTTTTTTTTTTTTATTTTAGAAAAAACCAAATAATTTTTTCCCACAATTTGGGGGCCGGGGGTTTTTTTTAAATTTTTTGCCCCAAACCGGTTTTTTTTAAAAAAAAAAAAAAAAAAAGGGTTGGTTGGGAACCCCCCCAAAAGGGGAGCCAAATTCTAAGGTTTTTTTTTTTGCGTTTTTTTTGGGGAAAATTTTTTTCGTTGTTTTAGATTTTAAAAAAATGAAAAGAAAAATTAAATTTTGCCTCTTTTATTGTTTGCCCTTTACCGTAAATTCATTACAATTTCCGCTTCCAAAATCTTTGCTTTCAATCCATTTTTATCTGTGCCATTTATTTTTTAATCAGTGCTTTTTTCCCAACCTAATTGATTTTTCTTTCCCCACTTTAACCTTCTACCTGTTTTTGCTATATATTTTTTGTTCCTACCTTTCCCCCATAATCATATATCCACCCATCCATATATATATATAATATCACTAACCCTGTCTTTCGTTCTCAATCTTCAAACTCTGTCTCTGCATTCTTCACTCTGTCAACATCGCTGTCTTGTCTGCTCTCTCGCTCTTTGTTGACTCTCATTCAATCTTACTCTCAAATGCAGAGTTTTCATTCATATCATTCGCTCAGTCTTATACTTGTGCATTATGCTTTCTGTTGCTCCTTCTACACATTCTCATGTCTCTGAGTTGCGTTGTTTCACGTTTTGCACCAGCGCGAGTGTTTGCCTTGCACTTCCATCCAAGTAAAAGCAAATTAGGCCTACTGATATTGCGAAATTTCTAAAATTGGACATTTTATGGGTAATGCCAAATTTGGGATGAAATTCTACTGCTTGAGAGCTGCAGTGAATGGACTACGGAGACCTTTGCCAACACCTCCCCGTGGTGGTCTCTGGGCGTGCAGTTAAACCAGATATGGTTGACTGCATGGCGAAGATTGGCAGCCGCACTTCGATCGTCATTTATTCTCTTTATATTTTCACCAGTGTGCTGTATTATCTGATTACCAAGCTGGTTCTTATATTTCTTACTTACGGGCCAGGCTAGCTTAAGTTGAGTTTATGATGAATCGATTATAGAAAATGTATTGTAACGTAGTATAAAGACATAGCCTATATGTAGGCTATATAATATAGTATAGGCCTATGTGGCCGACTTTCTAAGCGCAATAGAGAATCAGCGCCAGCCTATAGAGGGTCAAAACTAATTCAAATCAATAGGCCTATATGGCCTACTGCAAGACCATGTTTTTGTGTTATTGATGCATTGAAAGTGTGCGAAATGCATAGCCGACCGACCGACCGCGTTCTAGTTTAGGTTTTTCTTCGGCCATTCTTTAATATTGCATCTCAATTCCAATTTCCCAGAGAACCCATCACCTACGTTCGTGTTCAAATTTAATTTCTGGCTAACCATTTTTTCATTCCTCCTTCAGCTAGGCCTATAGTATTCCCTTCATTCACTTTCCTCTATATTCTTCCTCTTCCTTTCTCCTCCTTCTTCCCTTCCTCCTCAACTTCTTCTTCGTCCCTGTTCCTCTTCGTCAGATTAATTTGCTTCCAACTCATTCCTCCTCCTCCTCCTCCTCTTCGCGCGCATCGTTTGGTATAGGCCCCTATTCCTCCTTTGTATTCGATCATTGAAGCACACACCATCCATTTTCCTTTTGCTTTTCTTCGTTGCCTCCTCCTCTTTCTCCTCCTCTTCTTTCTCCGCTTCATCCTTCTCCTCCTCATGTTCTTTCTCATCCTCCTATGCATCTTTCACCCTTTCTTGTTTTCCTCCTACTTTCCTTCTAAGACCTTCTTCCTCGAGATCTATATATATACTCATCCCACAACTTAATTCTCTGCTTAACCAATATAACCTGTATCTTTGACCTATTGTAGGGCCTATGTTGAACTGATTTTTCCTACATCGAGAAGGTATGATTTTGACTTTGGCTTCATTCAAAGTGACCGCTGATCGATCGATGTAGTGTGTGCTATGCCAATGGTGCTATAGAAGTCATAATAATCGATTAGATAGAGCCGACACAATATCGTTGTATAGCCTATATAGGCCTACCTTTAAAATAGCCTAGCTGGGACAAAGATTTCTGTAAAATAGCTCTTGCATGTTGGTATAGTGGCCTCCACTCGCCCGTCCATTTGTAGGCTACTGCTGGGAATCGGAGATGTCTGAACAGTTTGAGAATTTTAAATAGGCCTAAATCCTAGCTATAAATCTATAGCATTGCTTGTTGTTACAGTATTGACTGTAGAGTGTAAATGAATGCAGGTAGGCCCTACAACCATAATTTAAGCCTCTCTGTTCAATTTAACTAGTTCAAAGCGTATCGTCATTTTCATTTCCGGTAATTTCGTCACCCATGCCGAAATTACCCTACCCTGTGGGTAATTTCGGCATTTGAATGCCTTCACTTCACATGTTATAGCGGGAATTTGTGAGAACCGATTCACAGTTTGAAGGCGCCATTTCATAGAAGAGGGTTGCAGCTAACTGTGGAAACTTCAGTGGATCTTACAGATGTGATAACACTTTAAATATTCAATAAATTGCTTAAGGTGCCGAAATTACCCCATTTTACCCTATAGCTCTAATAATGTTCTACCTCGCCGTCTCATCTTCCCACCAGTGGCGTAACTAGGGGTTCGTGCGCCCGGGGGCAAGAATTCGGATGACCTTATTTTTTTTGCTTTTCGTCTTTTTTTGTCAAGAAAAACCCTCATTTTTCGCCCCCTGATTTTGCGCCCCCCTGTGCTACGCCTACTTCTCAAATTTGTCTATATTTTTTTCAAAAAACCCTCAAATTTGTCTATTTTTCTTAGAAAAAATTGTCAAAAACCCTCATTTTGCGCCCCCCTGTGCTGCGCCCGGGGGCGGCCGCCCTCTGGCCACCCTCGTTACGCCACTGCTTCCCACCGACAGTGTAGGCTAGGCAATAAGTCAGTGAACGTAGGCTTATAGGCTACTATAGGCTTATAGGCCTAATAGCCGATCATCGAGTTCAGTATAGGGGCTAAAGTGGAGCAGAAATCTAGAAAAATATGAAAACGCCAGGAAAATTACAAGATTGCAGATTGAACAATTTGTTGTTTGTCAATAAAGAAACAAATTTTGTTCAGTTTAATTTATTTGTGTACAAAATAATATAAAATTTGTCTTACGCTAGATAAGAGAAATTCAAGCCTAATTGCTCGCAATCACTCTGCGTGCTTAATTCTTCTTCGCAAATTCGGTCACCAGGTCCTCAAAGTTAATCTCACGCAGAATGACAGGTTCTATGCTCATCAGAGCTAGGTGCGACAATCGCTCGTTACCCATCGATGTGCGTAGTCTGTTTTTGATCAGTTTGATTTTTGAGAAGGAACGTTCTGCGTTACAGTTAGTAACCTCAGCACCAGATACACGCGGAGTGCTATCTCCACATTAGAAAATGACCTCTGAACTTGTTTCACGAGTAGGGCCTATCCGCCGATACATGAAATTCTCTTGAGAAACATCTTGAGCTTGTTCGTTCTTGAACGTTTCCACATAGTCAATAAACTGCACAAGCTCATTTCCCAAGCATAAATCAAGGCCGTCTTAATAGACCTCAACGAGATTCGATGCCGCTGCCAGTAGGCTAGTTCTCGTGGTGAAAGCACACCCAGTTTGCGTAGGAGACCGCACTAAGTCGGTATTGCAAAGCAGTAACAAACTGATAAATAACTGGTAGAAAGTTTGTATTCGAAATTTATCTGATTAATATATTACATAAAAATATACCACTATCAAGTGTGTCCAGGGTTTACTTTAAAAAACGCAAGGTTGTAATAACACCAGACCTAGTTATGACAAAAATACATAATACAACATATAGTTATATCCAGTGTTTTAGTTGTCAAAAACTAACTGGGGGGGTCGAGGGTCGAAAATTTTGCTGATTTCGAAAGTACACGATCACAGGTCTCTTATAATAGGTTCTTCTTTAAATTTATCTATGCGACATAACAAAGAAATTACATAATCATAGGGGCATATAGCCAGGAAAAAATTTCAGAGGGGGTTTTAACTTTTAGGTTTTCGGGGTTTTCATTGAATGGTCGTATTTTTCTACATATTTAGTTTTTAATAACATAATGCATTTATGGGGGGTTGAACCTGTAAAACCACCCCTTAAAAACGTCCATGCATGATCACATAGACAAAACACCTGGTTTTTGAAAGTAATTCAATAACACAAACCATAATCAGATAAGGATCCTGAGTGGCCGAGTGGGTTGGTGCCCGCTCGTCACGTCGGCACCCCGGGTTCGATTCCGGGTCGGTCGGTTTATCAGAGATTAATTTCTCGGATCTTTACTGCGGGTGGCTCGGTCGCATTATAAACGTGGAGTACAATACAGCACACAATACAACACATCACAATACAACTGTGGCGCGGTGGTTTAGGGGTATGTTCGGTGCCTTGCAGCTGAAGGGTTGCGGGTTCGAATCAACCTCAAAAGTCGCCGCGTAGGGACCCTGGGCAAGTCCTTCACTCGCAATTGCTCATGCGCTTCGGCGTGAAACTCCTATTCAGCGTTCGCGCAGTAGTCGGGAGCGCCTCTGAATGGGAAATCTGGTTGGGGCGCTATAACAAGTGTTCAAATACAATAATGCATAGATTCTTACACTAGCCTATACCCGGTAGTTTACAAAAATAATTTTGGACTATGTTTTGTAATTTCTTTTTTCTTTGGTAACCAAGTGGTTTGTCCAAAGCACCATGACTGCCAGCTTTAAGACAAGAAATAACATATTTTTCTACATTCCATGCATTAAGAGGTGGACCATTGATGCCAATCATCAACAGATCATTCACAGCTCAACTCACCAGACGCCTGTTTCTTCCACTAGTGTGACATAAATTCATCTGACTGATTCCTCTTTCACACTCAGCAGATGAAACAGGTAGAACTTCCAACAAAGTAATAAGTGGCTGTAATTTCTGCCCAAGCATTAAACCATTCCGCTTTTTAAGCATAGAATATTCAAGCAAAACATCAGCGGCGTCAGAATGACTCATTCCAAACTCTACTCAATGCAATATGTCTTTCTCCACACACTAAATAGCCTCAACCATGTGCTCGTATATGAGCTCTATCAACCATCGTAATCGTAATCGTAATCGTAAACTCGATATTTCTACAGCGCCCACAAAAGCGAAGTCGCGGAAACCATGTGCTCGAACTATAGTATTTGGTAGCCCGCTCTTCACGTCGGCGCCCCGGGTTCGCTTCCAGGTCGGTCGGTTTATCAGAGATTAATTTCTCGGATCTTTACTGCGGGTGGCTCGGTCGCAATATAAACGTGGAGTACAATACAACACACAATACAACACATCACAATACAACTGGGGCGCGGTGGTTTAGGGGTATGTTCGGTGCCTTGCAGCCAGTGGCGTCTACCAATGGGGGCGAACGATCTCCCACGGATGTCAGAAGTGGGGGGGTTTGACGGTTTTGGACATAAACTGGGGTTGTTGTTGATTTACGTTTATGTGTCATGTATGATATCGAAAACACATGTTATTTCGGATCAGCGCATCCAAGGATATACGAGTATTTAGTACAGTCTGTGCCAAGTCAAAGAGAAATCGGGGTTGACCTCTTATCAATTCAGGTCACGCTTATTGACGAAGCCAAGTCGAAGCCCCCACCCCCGCAATAGCAGGTGATGAAGGCAACAGATTAAGATGGCCTCGTAGCAAGTATCTAATGACCCGTTTGACACTTGCTGTGCACGTATATCCCAGCCTTCAAACAGTGGTCCCTCTGAAAAGCTAATGAGCTAATAACAGATGTTTCGCATTAGATTTCCGGCCAGCAGATCCCTGTGGTGGTATTGGTGGGTAACAGCTGCCATAGCATGCATATAATTATGATGTAAAACTGTGCCTTTGAATGGTAGAGATGCAGTTGTATAGTGTTCGGGCGTAATCCGTGTAACTGTTTGATGAAGATGATGTGCATTATACCACAGACTAGGGAATTTACTGTTTCTGGAGAAGTGTTATTTCGCTGAGAGTTGTATTAATTAAGCAGCAAGCATCAACATCAATAGAAATTTTCACCTATTATAGAGGGCAGGCTGTACAGACAATCTCTGGAGTAGAATTCGGATTACTAGCTTCGTGCTATTAGGCGTAATATTTTATTTCGGCCACCAGCAACAGGAAATCTCTTAGTGGTGAGTTATAATAATTTAGAATTGTACACTTTTCTACATTTCTAAATTCACCACTTCGTATTGATTTAGCTTACATTTTCTTTCATTCGCTGTTCTGTTTTTTCCTGAAGCATTTACGTTTCAAGTTCATCACATAATTAGGCCGTAAATGGTAGGTAATCGCTGCATTTGAGCTATGTAGCATTATTGTACGTGAGGCGCGGTGGTGTACGCCTGTACGGGTATGTTCGGTGCCTTGCAGTCGGAGGGTTGCGGGTTCGAATCCACCTCAAGCCGCCGCGTAGGAACCCTGGGGCAATTCCTTAACTAGGAATTGCTCATGCGCTTCGGCGTGAAACTCCGATTAGACCTGAAATCAAAGCAAAATCGATCTGATGTTACCTACTGCTAAACAATTGTGACAAAAAACTACAAAGAGATCCTCAATGTAAGTGGCAATGCCTGCTTTATTAACCAACATTAATTGAGTTAACTGATCATTGTAAGATTCCTTCTTTCAAAGTTGATGTTTGGCTTCAGTTTAAACTGTTCGGTGCCTTGCAGTCGGAGGGTTGCGGGTTCGATTCCACCTCAAGCCGCCGCGTAGGAACCCTGGGGCAATTCCTTAACTAGGAATTGCTCATGCGCTTCGGCGTGACACTCCGATTAGACCTGAAATCAAAGCAAAATCGATCTGATGTTACCTACTGCTAAACAATTGTGACAAAAATCTACAAAGAGATCCTCAATGTAAGTGGCAATGCCTGCTTTATTAACCAACATTAATTGAGTTAACTGATCATTGTAAGATTCCTTATTTCAAAGTTGATGTTTGGCTTCAGTTTAAACTTGCACAGGTTGACACTGCTTCTTCATAGTTGGTTTCATAGGCCTGTGTACTGTTAATCCCTTAAAATGGAGTTTAATAACCAGTATCAGCTACTACTTTTTAACCAAATAAGATGAGATAACATTTAGTGCTGACAGAACTGATCTAGAGATGACAGGCTTGAGTTGATATGGGCTGGGCCCGTTGTTGGCTGCCAGCTTTCATGTTTCGTTTGTTTTCAGAAGTGTGTACACCAGTGTATGGTTAGGCAACTAGTATAATAAAGAATATACTTACTTATGTACTTTATAGCACTCATCGAACTGGTCTGTGTAACGTGTTGCATTTTACAAATGCGAATATGAATACACAAATCTAATACAATTCAGTATGGACTGACCTTTTTGTAAAAGATCATATATGGAGTGGAGAAGGTCCCCCCACACAGGATCGGTTGCATTTCATGTTCCTTCATCTGTTTCCATTGAGAATCGTTGTATTCCATCCAACTGTTTGATGATTTTGTGTAGGCGACATAATGGCCCATCTTCAGAGACAGGCCTTTGTGCACTATAAGGCCGAATAGGAAATACCTGTAAGAATCAAAATGAAATTGATAGATCCCAAGGCTATCAAGAGTTTCCTGTACACACACCAAATTGGCCAATATCTGCTTCTGAGAATGTTACTGTTCATTGAGACCTTCAGGTTCTCATTAATGTGTTACATTATCATAAATTGGCTGTGAGTGAGTTTATGCCAGTTGGAGACACGTGTATCCATACTGTAGAGATAGTTCAGTGGGTACCCTTTTATAAGGTAACTTTTAATATCTTGCTTATAAATATAATTATCTACTATTACTTTTCGTGAAAGCAGCTTAAGCCAAAGCAAAGTATACTAAAATACGAGTTCAGTAATACCATAATTAATACAGCTGCTACTAACACTAGTTTTTTTTATACTACTACTTCACTGAAAATAATCAAATTTGACTCGGCTGTGTTACCTGTGCTTGGTTTGGCTCACGTGTGTCATCTCACATTTATCACAGAAGCAGGTCAGCTCCTCAGAGATTTGGACTTTTTCCATCCTCTTTGTTGATTTGCCACTAAAACAACCATTTATATCTTCTGAAACAGGTTTACATTTTTATTTAATAAAAAGATGACTGCGGATTTGAAAGATTAATTAATCAATTATTCGCAAAAAACTTTAATTGATTAATTTTCAGCTTCTTCGATTAATTTTCTTACTTATTTCATGATGTTGAGCGGCATTTTCTGGAGTAAACAATATAGTGAATGAAGAATGATCATGTGAAACGTTTGAGTGGAAAATTGAGCGAACAGTTTTCATCTATGGTAAATGCCGATGGAAAATTCGCTGATGGCGACAAAATTAACTGTCTTCATTGCAATAAACAGTTCAAGTAAAGTTTTTGTAGAAAGAAAGTAGTCGCTAACAAAGTTACTACATTTTTGACAGTTTTCACGCTCAACATAACAGATATCAAATTACTTGATTAATCGAAGTTAAATGTTGCTGATTAATCGATAAAAATTTTTTAACCAGTACCAGCCCTACATAAAATATATATTTCTAATGAATATTGATGAATTTAGATAAATTTTATATTAATTGGATAAATTGAATATCTATTGAATATATTTTTAAATTATCTTTTAAGATTTCCACTAATTAGCATGTATAAAAGAAGGCAAGAGACCTAATAAGCGAAAATAAATGGTTTAGAATGAATATATAGGAAAGACCTCAAACCAATGAAACGAAGTCCCTGTTTAGCATATTGTTTGAAGATTATATTCTACTTGCTACCTTTACTGGAATTCACTACAAAGTGAGAATCTTGGTCTACCCAAGATTTCTGTATTAGAAAATCATAGAAAGATCAAATACTACATGTAGTTTTATTAGTAAATATGGATGCAGATGAACATTGTATTGGGTGAATAACAACCTGGATGGGTTGACTGTGAACCGGCCAATTTGCAGTTGCAAAATTTCAGGCAGATTAGAAAATGTCATTGCTCTATTTGCCACCACCTCGTCTTTGCAGACTTCGCAGTACCAGTCATGTACTTTTTCTGCTGTCATGACGTCTGTAATAAGCGTTCCAACTGTAAGCAGCAACAGAAGGAGATATCACATTCAATGACTTGCAGACACTAGTTGCATTTCAGTTGAATATCTATTAATACAGCTCCAAAATTTACATTTATACTATATTTGCATAGGTAAATTTACATATTATTTTGTGCATTCCATCGTTGTGATTATTGTTAGTGATATTTTGGAACAAAAGAACAATGCTGTTTTAAAATGTTACACATTCTTGGGATAATTAAGATTACCAAAATTTACCTAACCATGAAGCATGTCATAATATATACTTTTTTCGCACAAAGCAGAAGAGGGAAACTAATGAAAATTTAGAACAAAAATACAAAAACTCCTTCACAAACAGACTGGATGAAAACTCAATCTAACGCTCTCCTGTAAGCGTAAACATTATGCACCCGTGATTTGACATAAGACATATTGTTCTCTACTGTCACTCCAAGATCATTAACTAGATAATTTAGCTCGTGTCCGTAACTGAATGTCAATGACAGCATAATTGAGATCAGATTTAGGCCTATACAGAACCTTTTCAGAGCATAGATGGTTTCACCTAATAATGTAAGCCATGAAAGGAGGTTTTTGTGATATAATTACTCATTGCAAAATAACATTAGTTTTGACTAATATACTTTAATAAATAATAATAAAACAAACCAGTTTTGTCTGTGCTGTATTTTTCTCCTAAATGCAGAACGATCTCCTTAATGTCTTGTTCGTTTGTTTTCGTGGTAGCACAAGTCAAGCACTTCGATTTCCATGAAGTCGTTCCGTTAAACATGTCATCAATTGTATTGTGCTTTCTTGACAGGGATCCACACATGCTGAAAATGGTTGTGAAATACCCACTTTCATTTCTTGCCGATGTGTGGAAATGTGTGGTGACGACGAAACTGCCTTCTTCTTTGATTACATTACAACCCTCTTCTGTCTGTTTAACTGCTTCTAGGATGATCTTGAACACTTCCGGAACGTCCTGCTGTACTGAAAAGTTGACGTTCGGTTTCATTTTCCTGAAATATGGTTATACAGAATCTGAGACTATTATTACTGGGACTATTATTACTGAAGGGATATGAAGCGGAAATGTGTCAGCCAATCAGAGATCGTCTTTTGTGAAACATCACAGGCGATGTATGTGGCCATCTATTTTTAAATTACACCGACATCCGGGCACTCAGAAGGTCAGAACTTTCAACAGAGTAAACGTCAACAAAGCCAAATGCATCGTTCTCGACTTTGTTTTTAGTCATTTACAAGATATATACATTGCAAGTTGTCTTTATTGAATTAAATCGTTTTTGTTTCTTTACGACAATCGTCCACAAAAGAAACGGGACTAAAACTGATCTGACCTGCAAAAGTCCCGGATGTAAATTCACAGCCACATACATAATCTAGGCCAATGACCCAATTATGTTTTCGCTTCGTATCCGTCAGTAATCAGAATCTTAGATATTCAGTTACACAAATATTGATTTTTGTAAGGATTTGTGTGGCACAATGTAGGACTTGTTAAATTGATTTAAATAAATAGATAACCATGTTATAAAAAAGTTAAACTAACAAACTAGCTAACTAAAACCTGTTAGTAAGTAAGTTAGACAAAAATTGGACATGTAAACTTTAAATTTAAACATTGTGTGCTCAATTTATAGACTTAGTAGTCTACATTTGCGCTCTGTTTATTCTTCAGAAGATGACTTACATGTGTAACTTGTATAATATCCCATGTGAAAGCTTTTATCAGGACATTTAACAACTGTGCTCTGAAGCCTTATGGCATTGCCTATTAGAAAAGCTATCAACACTGATTTGGGCAAAAGTTGGACATAATATGTTTGTCCTCTATACAGTCGATGTGTTAGGTTAGATGGATATGTTGTCCTGGCGTTATTCCTCAATTCTAAGTTTTCACAATCGAAGTGATAAGTAATTCTTTATGATGAGTGGACTTTTCACTTCTTCCTTGTGATAATTTTAGATCATAGCAATTTGCATGTACATGTATAGACAAACCAAAAAGTCAGGTAATGCCTACTGTAAAGCATCGATGAAGGATTTTGGTGTGATCGGATGTATTTTCTTTCCTGTGAGCACCTGAAGGTCGGCTTGGATCATTTCGTTCAGAAGCTAAAATACCCAAACCAAATATCCAATCAATTCCAATAAACTGCCAAATATCCAATCAATTCCAATAAACTGCCAAATATCCAATCAATTCCAATAAACTGCCAAATATCCAATCAATTCCAATAAACTGCAAATGCAAATCAAATAATTATAGTAGGGTCTCCTCATTTCTTGCTTTACGTTTCATCAAGAATAACAACTTTATAAAGAGGTTAGCTTGTATATTTCAATGCCAGGCAGATCACTAGTAAATCTGGCCTATGTTTTTATAATACAGAGTGGCATATAGATCTGGTAGTGCTTTGCATATCTGCATTACCAGTGTATACTCGTTGTTTCTCTGTGGCACAAGTCGATGTTGGATTCTGCAGCTGCGTCTGTGTATCCTTCATCCTTGTCACAGTTCCACTTGTTAGGATTATTGTTATAAAAGGCATGTACATGTACCTTGGTACATCTTCAGTACTACTGTACTATACATTTCATCTATCTTTAGCTAGACCAAAAACAATTCAACTCGATACTTACAATGTCGAGTTCGAGAACGACGGTGATTTCATTCTCTTTACTGGAGGGGCTGAGCGTATCTGCTGTGTCTAGGTCTCTGTTTCTCTTCAGCCGACGACAGAGCTCAGCTATCAGCTCAGGGAAGTTTGGCGTTCCTTTGAGGATTTGAACGATTGCACTTATAAAGCATGAATTGCCTGCAAAAAATTATGTAGATGTAGCAACCTAATCTGCGATAGCAATTAACACATGTGTTCCGGCCTGGATTAACCACGGACCAAGGCCTACTAAAAAAATTCCATTAAGGGCCTACCTGCCTTACCATTAGAATGTTATCTTAAAACTTTATATATTAGTTTAGACACAGCAGATACGCTCATAATGGCCTTAACTATTATCTTAGTTTAGAGTGGATCAAATGGCGAGCATTTTTCAGTCAATTGCCGATTTTCCGCCAGTGCCAGCCAACCACTGCCTCTTTAAATGTTGCAAATAATGAAGGAATGCAATATGCAATCAGTATTTCCGAATGTTTATATGTCTTACACTTCCTGTAATGTAATGTAATGTAATATGATGTAATGTAATCGGGTAATTTATATAGCGTCGCTCGCAGCCGTGGCCATTCAGTAGCGCTCCTATGTCCAACTGCAGCGGCGTAAGATCATTCAGTCGCATAAAGCGCATCCAAAATGCTTCGAGATCTAAGATAGGACAAGATAGACTGACAGTTGACAAATTTAGCACTTATGAACATTGAGTGTGAGATTGTACAACAGCTAGACTTTCAGGATATTGTTGACAGTTTTTTTCTATTATGAAAGCACATCATAAACCAGAGATGTCAAACAGCTGGCACACCGACGATGCTTTTCTGGCCAAAGAAGCCTTACCTAAAGACTACAGAATTTGAGGAATTTTTTTAAAAAATTTGTCCTTTTCAAGACTTAGGCCTAACAATAGTTTTATGTGATGTTCGTGACTGAAAATGAATCAAAAGTAAGATTTGAAAGCCTAATTTGGCTGGCTGTATGCTACAAAAATGCACCATTTAAGAATTGGTTTTGCAAAAATTTCCTGGGGATGGTATCACTGAACTCTCCCAAAACCCAGGGCCCTACCCCATTTCACTCAGGCACCTTCAACAGCCTGCCCCGCCACTTGCTGTAAAATATTGCCAATGGCCCACCATTAAGAAAGGCATGTCATAAACAGTATTAAATTCATAAATATCTATTCTGTATTTTAAATTTTGTCAGCACTTTTGGTTGAACGTATATTTGGGGCCTACTATACAATTTTGGCACCAGGCCTACAAAATGCTAATCCGGCCCTGCAGGTGTTGGCCTATAAACGATGTACCCTGTTTGCAGAACTCTATTACCAGTCGGCCTAGAGGCATCGAAAATGCCCTAAGTATACTCAGTTAAATAATTATATACATGTACATGCAAACACGCAAACGCACGTACGCAGGTGGAGGTGCAATAAGTACACGTGCGTATGGGAAGGGTGTCAATTGCACCTTTTCAAAAACACCTTACAAGCACTCGACAGTGTAGTGGTTAGCATGCTGGACTGTCAATTGAAAAGTGTGGGGTTCAAATCCCCGACTGGGCAAAAATTTCTGTTCTACTGGCACCACCTAGCCAACTCGGCTAAAATGAGTACACTGACCGTACAATGCCCGATTCCATTACCTTCCTCACGATACTCCCTCCTTTGCATATGCCAGGACTGATTCCAGCCTCTTCACGACAGTCCTTGCAGATGTGGGACATTGTAATTACGACTATTTATAGAGCATCGTCAGCAGTGGCGTAACGAAGGGCTTCAGCGTCCTGGCAGTGGCGTAAGGGGGTTATCCATTTAGTACGTACGAAAATTCCGGGAAAAATTGACCCCATTCCCATACGCACGTGTACTTATTGCACCTCCACCTGCGTACGTGCGTTTGACGCGCACCGCCCCTCCACCGAATGAACTAGTCCATATAATAAGCGCGTCGACTGAACATTTGCTGTACTAATTATAGACCACTGTACACACTAGTGTTTAAAGCAGCAGCACCAACAAGCACCCGAGCAGCTCAAATCTAGGACCAGCGGCAGTCTGCGGTTTTAATAGGCCAGATTGAACGATGTGAGGTCAGGTAACGGGCATACAATTTGTCTGATAACTCTCCCACAGCCCTAATTCTTTCTCCCTGTAGTAATTGTCTCCACGACTCATTTGAAGGAAGGTCGATATAGACAAATATTGATATTTAACCCCCCCACCCACAGTTCCCATACGCAAACAGATGAATTTCGGTTGTCAACCTCTGCGTAGGCCTACGTACTAAATGGATGGTCTTTAACGAAGGGTTTCAGCGCCCAGGGGCAAGAGTTGACTGCACCCTTTTAAATTTTCTTGTTGACTTGTAATCATTCTTGTCATAGCACTGTGTACCACTGAAAGCTAACTGTGCGCCCCTTGTGCTGCGCCCGGGGGCGGTTGCCCCTCTGCCCCTTCGTTACGACATTGATCGTCAGTAGCAACTAGGCCTAGCAAGCTACTTCTATTATGCTTTACACATAAACACACTGTCAACTGTCAGGGCAAATGTTTTTTTAAAACAAAAGCTGTTGTTTTTCCTGGATATCAAGTACAGTTTTAACTGCTTTTTAAAAACATAAAAGCTGTTGATTTCCTGGATATTTGCGGGAAGGCTGTTCCAGGCTTGTGGGCCAGCGACCCGAAAGGCCCGATCACGGATCACCCGCTTTAGTTTTTGTTGCAGGAATGAAAACTTCAGCGTACTCTATTGCATAACCTGCCCCGCCGGTCAAAGCCACCGCAGTGGTGAAGGATCTCACCCGATCATTTGAAAATGAGCATGGTTGAGGCCATATCGTCGCTCTCGCACGGTCCGTACACGGGGACTTTAAGTGGCGTGGCGTCCATTCAAAGGGGCAGCGGTGGCCACCGGTGAAGGATCTGTCATCTCACCCGATCAATTCATCGAGAAATGGACAGGGTCTAGGCCATACTATCGTAATCGTAAACTACTAACGTCTAAAGCGCCACTCGAAAGCCAAACGCAGGGCACCAGCTTATTCACGAGCGCTCTAGTACGGTTCGTGAACGGTTCTTTAAAGGGCGTGGCGTCCGTTCAAACGGGCAGCGGTGGTGAAAAATTTCGCCAGATCAATTCATCGAAAATGAGCCGGGTCGAAGCCATATGATAGCTGTATAAAACGTGTAGGCCTAAATCAATTTTATATTACGTTTAAACTAGCCAACTCAGATAATGTGTACACTGACCGAACACGGTCGGTGGGAAGATGAGATGGTGAGGGAGAGGATTGCCCAGCCGCCCTCAAATGCCGAGGCTAAGAAAGTGAAGTCGCTGACACTTCATACCCATGGCTAGCTCAAGGGACTGCTCTTCTATTTTTCTTCTTCTGGTCGCTTTTGGAAGTTGTTTTAAACTTCATTCAATAACATTAAACAAATGTTACAATATGTAAGTTCTGAGATAAGATAGGACTAATTACCTAGGTTGACGAGTGTTGCCATTACAGATCCTTTTCCTTTAGTTTTAGTCAGTAAAATTAATATTCATTCACAAGATGGCGGTGCGCTATGGCCTTGTAAAATATAAACTCATTTAATATTCATGACGTCATTACATGCGTCATCAAAATTATCTAGTGCAAGATCTTGACGAATCATTTAGCGCAAGTAAGGAATGTTTGGATTCTAATAATATTAATTTATGATCCTACGACCCGTCTGAGAAGATTAGCCATTGTCCCTATTGTCATCGGCCATTCCTACTGTAACAGCTCTCCGGTGGCTTTAACTTCGATAATAAGTACGGCTCTGTTTCATCCTCGCAAGTTACGATCGGCAAGTGCCTTTACTGTTTTCACTTCTGCTGATATTTCTGGAAGCATCTGACTCATGTTTTTCCAACTTCCCTTAGTAAAGCGTTTTTCAGATGTGTTTTCAACCGTCATCGAGCATCTGGTTAATATCTTCTTTTACGAGGTTCGTTTCTTTCAAAACTAGGCCTAGTTTAGTAAATTAAGTAAATTAGTAAATTGCAATGTTATTATTTAGTTAGGCTAAGAACATTAGCCTATTGAGTTGAACCTTTCTTTCTTACATATTGATCTTCTTAGTAAATTGCAATGTTATTATTTGGTTAAGGGACATTATTGAGTTGAACCTTTCTTTCTTTCAACTGACTAACCAGCTATAAATGATTATTGTTAAAAGGGGTGACCCTAATTAAGCGGGGCTTGTGCCCCTTTGGGTCTTCCCTGTTCCGTAGCCAATGCACCGATATGTAATAGTCAAGTTATAATTGTTGTTAATTGTAATATGCATTATGCTTCTGGAGCGCCTCTGAATAGGAAATCTGGTAGAGGCGCTATAACAAGTGTTCAAATACAATACAATACAATACAAATAAAAGTTGTCAGTTTCAGTTTGCCTACTCTTGTTATGTCCTGGTCTATGCAAGGAATTTCTAGCTAACTTCTCTCATTCCTGGCTCAACACGCTATTACAGCCAGTGGCGTAACCTCCCCGGGCGCAGCACAAGGGGGTGGCGCAAAATGAGCTTTCAGCGGTACACAGTACTATGACAAGAACGATTTAAAGTCAACAAGAAAATTAACAAGAGGCGCAGTCATCAACTCTTGCCCCTGGGCGCTGAAACCCTTCGTTACGCCACTGATCACAGCCTACTCAATCTTGCGTTGGCTGTGACCGTAGGAGCGGTCTTGACCTGTTTCTATCACCTCTGCTTCAATTACCTCTAGTAGACAGCGCTGGTTACAGTTAGCTTACTGTCGGTAGCCTATGATAGTCTAGGTATACCTTGGCAAGAACTCCGTCGACGTCCAAACTTCTCATGCAGCGCTCTGGTTTTTATCAAAACTTCTTTGTCTAAGCAAGCCAATTATATAATAATCTAATGACTTCTATCAATTGTTTGTAGTTGTTAAGTTTTGAATCAAGTCTCGTCCGACTTTGTTTTGATGTGAATAAGCTGGTTTCTGCGATTTGTGGTCTGTTTAAACGCTATTTATATATAAATATCGACATTACGATTGCGATTGATGGACACAGGCGCTCGCGCCTCGCCTTCCCATAGTTGGAAAAGGTTGGAAAACCTGGCGCAGCTCTTGATCAGCGGTGCTCTTGTTGTCTGCTGCAGTGCTGCGGACTGCTGCCGCATCCCAAGTGCAGATGCATCTGAGGCTGCTGCTGCTGCTGAATAGCAGGATGGATGGGGCGGCAAAGTGCGCCGACCTGCGTTCAATCGCTGCAATCGATCAGCAATTGATTAATTAGTCGACGCTTTATACGCCTCTGACCTGTCAATCAACAGACAAACAATTGAGTGACAGACAGACAGGAAAGCAGACTGTTAGACGCACACAGGTATACAGACGGACAGCGAGAGAGACATGTAAGCAGGACAGGTCTGTATCTGTCCTTCTGCGTCATCAAGTATGCCAAGTATGCGGACTGACAGACGCACCTGTTACGGAAGAAAGAGGCGTTGACAGAAGCAGACAGATGGGATGACGGACAAGGACAGAGGTAGATACATGCAGACTGACACAGGCACAAACATAGGCGGACAAATAGACAGATAGGTAGACACAGACACATAGACACATAGGCGACAGATAAACTAAATCCACACAAGCATTTGTCAATCGATCTCTTGCGACTAGCCTTACATAGCGTTTATAGGTTACTTGCCACAAGAGCAACAATTAAACTAGATTTACGGAATCAACCTCGATAGAATAGAAGTCTAAAAGCACGACTGTCTAATATGTTTCTTGGTCGGCTGTTACGTGCGAATTCAGACCAAGAGATGGAACTTTAGAGATTTGAAAGCAGATTCTGGATCGGTGGGGCATACTGAAGTCGACGACAATATTACGAAGGCAGTTTGAAGTAACGGACAACGATAAAGATATTGCGAATTGCACCCTGATTAACATACTTGAGGAGTGCTCGACAGTGTAGTGGTTAATTTGCTGGACCGTCAACCAAGAGTCGGGATTCAAATCCCTGCCAGGGCAGAAATTTGTTCAGAGATTTCTGCTCCATCCGCACCCCATAGCCAACTGAGTTACAATGAGTACACTGACCGTACACTATCGGTGGGAAGATGAGACGGCGAGGAAGAGAACTGGCCACCCGTCAGCGTAATCCGAGGCTAAGAAAATGAAGTGGTTAACACTTCATACCCACGGCTGCCTCAGGGCTAGCTTATGGGACTGCTCATCATCTTCTTCTAACAGACTTGGCCGTAAAATGTTCGTTTTTCGAGGACTGCTTTGGATTTTTGTACTTCTACACCCTTCGACGAGCGATGCCTTGCTTCGAGGGAACAGACTCTCCTTGGCGGAGTTCGATGTCGTTCCATCCGAAGATGAGGAGGTCATTGTCTTTCTGCCACAGTCGCGTCTTAAAACCCCGCGTCTGAAAGCCGCCCCGAGGTACGTACGCACGCTCCCGTACTTGAACGATCGCCGAGTACCCGGGTACTCTGGACTACTGTTTCGTCTGTATTACGAGGTCCGATCCTCTGGTCGACCAAAGATTATTGCGTCAACAAAGGTGATTGATGTTAAGACGTCATCTGCTACGTCAAAAGAAGCAGGTGCTGACGCGATCGACAGGTATAGAAGGGAGGTGGTACCGCCAATTTCAGACGATGCAATGTCGGTGGGAAGGGAACAGTCAAGATCTCTATCAGATGTGTTGAGAGACTCCGACACAACAGTGGAAGCACATTCCACGGAGAATAGAGTCTCTGAGACTACGTCGGTGGAAGAACCATCGCAAACAACAGATCAAACACCCAGTGGAAAAACAGACATTCCTGAAACGACGCAATATCCTACTCAACTGGAATCCAGCGTAATTGAGAAATCTCACTCTGATGATGTGCAGACGTCGGAATCGATACAGCCAAGTGAAACAGAAATCCCCTCTACATCTTACTCGCTGGAAGTTGACCGGAGTCCGTTGCAACCAGAGTTCGAACAATCGAGTACTTCCTTCGAGATCAGCGAAACTCCGTTCTTGTCAACAACCCAAATGCCACTGTATTCTCTGGGAATGAGTGAGACCCCGGTCTTATATCCAACTCTGTATCCATCCGACTCTTTGGAAATAAGTGAGAGTCGATTCTTCACCGTAACTCTTCCTCCATCTGACTCATTCGGAATAACCGAACCTTGGTCTTATTCATCTTCTGTCCAACTTAGTGACTCGAACGAGGTTAGCGAGACTCAGTTCCTACCGTCGCAAAGTCTCTATCCTCTTCAAAGTCTAGTAGTAGACGAATCGCCATTTCCTTTACCATCTGCACAACCGACCGATTCACTTGAAGTTCCTTTTCCATCGCTGGAATTGTCTCTCTCAACCCAATCTTCTATACTTGTTCAAACATCGCCCGAGTCAGACTTCCCGGAGCCGTCACCAGTACCAACGGATATTGCAGGATCATTGTCGATTTTCATAGTCCAGCCTTCTGAGTTGTACCCTCCACTTTACAGTTCTTATGTGGACGATTCAATACATCTGACAGTTTCTGTTAGTTCGACAGAAAGTACATTGTCCGCAAGCGACTCTTTCTTGCTCACTCCTTCCCCTGATGAAAGACAGTGGATTGAAGCAACACCTGTATCAGAGTGGCCTTGGCAGTCATACACCTGGTCGAGCGATATCTTCGATGACTCCAGCACCATTTCTCTGACTCCCTCAACCGTCAGCCCTCTTCCAACGTCAAGCATTTTCTTCCCAGATCCGAACAACTCCAAATCGCTCACATACCGTTTCCTGATGAAGATAACGATTCCAGACGCTGACTTTTTGACCTATCAACAACTGGAACAGGGTTTGTCGTCAGTTTTACTTCTATCAGAGGTGGGAGTGCTCGATAGTATATAGTGGTTAGCGTGCTGGACTGTCAATCGAGAGGTCCGGGGTTCAAATCCCCGCGGGGCAGACATTTGGTTCGAGATTTCTGCTCCACCTGCGCTCGTAGCCAACTCAGCTATAATGAGTACACTGACCGTACACCGTCGGTGGGAAGATGAGACGGGAGGAAGAGGACTGGTCAGTGGCCACCCGCCCTCATATGCCGATGCTAAGAAAATGAAGTCGCTAACACTTCATGCTCATGACTGCCTCAGGGCCAGCTTAACCCTAGGGCTACCAAGCTTTTTTTGTAACACGGATTACCAAGGGGGGGTGGTTACCACCCCCTGGATTTCGTGTTTGGTTTTACATATCATAACTTGTAATATAGCATTGGATTCAGCATTCATTTCTGCACAGAATGGTATATTTAGTTGTACATTATGTGAATGCACCTCGAAATTACATCACTTTTAACAACGGAACCCATTAATTAGCAATATTGTATATTATTGCGTACATTTTGTACTTTTTTGATAAACAAATATAAGATTATGTGTGTTTTGAAACTAATCTATGTATAAAAGATACACAAAATCATCCCTACACATGTTTATATAGTATAAATGTACATCCATACATATATATCCATACATATATATCGGTTTACGTTGTAATGCTGTATTCAGCCATTTTCACACAGATTACGCGTATTATTATTTATTTTGATCACTTCCGGTATTCAAAATACAAAGATGTAGGTATGCAAATGAAGCCCTTCATTCTCTCTAAAGAATGGTATCTTTGTTTCTCTTACAGGAAGACAAATGAATACACTACAGACAAAAACTAAGGGGGGAGTCCTTCCATTCAGCCATTTTTCACGCATATTACGCGTATTATTTTTTATTTTGAGCACTTCCGGTTGTCTCAGGTCACCTCAGTGACCATAGAAATGTAGCCCCACATTCCCTCTATAGAATGGTAAAATTTGTGTCTCTTAATATTAAATGACGGATAAGATATAGTCGAAAATCTAGGGGGTGGTATCCCCCCCCTGGTGCCTCGGGTATATTGGGTATAACTTTTGAACGGTGTGAGATATCATCTCACATTTTACCTCAAAACGTGTGTAAATGAACCCCCTACAGCTACCTAAAGGTCAAATTTTTATTCCATACGAAAAAGTTTGAGATGACAAAACCTAGGGGGTGGCAACCACCCCCTTGGTAGCCCGAGGGTTAAAGGTCTGTTCTTTTATTCTTCTGATACTACTCTCAACGCAATCACAAATCCATTTGGAAAGTCTCAGCAAAACATACAGTTCAACGGACAACTTTGGTTAAATCTGTTCGTCGTATACGCTACATTATTGCTGCATTGAGTTTGATGCAGCAAGTCCGCCAGTGCCCGTATTCTGGTAGTGCCAGTCCCAAGCCCGGATGGAGGAGGGCAGCCGCTACGTTAAATCAACTTAGTTATGAAACAGCGTCGTTTAACAGGCAATAGGCTTACTATACTACTTAATATCTGTTGAACATGTTCAGGAACAGCAAAGTGAGTTAGGGAAAGGTCGACGTCAACGGCCTTGTAGTTCATAGGATGTCGTTAAACCTTGGCACAGGCAACAATCATTGGTACAGTTGAACAGTGGCCAAACGGTTAACGCGTCGGCTCTTTACCTCTGTGACCAGGATTCGAATCTGGCGTCCATTATTATGAAGTTACATGGATCATACTATCGAGCTGTTCCCGCAATTCTTGTTTATTTTTACATCGAATAGCATTAGTAACGTTGCTGTGCTTTACATCAGGTTGCATTATACAGATTTGGTAACAATAGTAGCAATGATTTGCTTTGCGTAAGCTTTGCATTACACGGAATTACACTGTTATAGTAGTATTTTTCTTGCTAAGATGTTATTTTTAGCCAGATGTAATTTTTTAGTAAGATGTAATTTTAGTAAGATGCAATTTTTTAGTAAGATGTACATTTTAGTTAGATTTACATCTTTTTAGTAAGATGTAAATTTTAGTAAGATGTAATTTTTTAGTAAGATGTAAATTTTTGTCAGATGTAATTTTTAGTAAGACGTAATTTTTAGTCAACTGTAATTTTTAGTAAGATGTAATTTTAGAAAGATGTAATTTTTCGTGCGTCGACTAATACAGAGTTTTAAGTAACACAGTAAAGCTGTCCAGTTCAATGAGAACCATTCGCTCAGATGCCTTTTCCCTAACCAACATTTCAACCCTATTTTCTCTAGGACGGACCTCATTACTTTAACCTTCCTGATAAAGACTCACGAAACTGTATATATCGCATGTTATTCCTCAACTCTTACTAAGCTATTACTTTATGCCATCCACTTTTCCCCCTTTGTACACATAGCCTACAGTGTTTTGTCTGTTATTAACTCAATACACGAATATATGACAGACCATTGTAACGTTCAGGATTGTTGGATGCGTTTCTTGTTGCCTCGAAGAATGAAACGTTCAACGTTACATCGTTACTTGTGAGTCTTTATCATCGTTACATCCTTAAACGTGAGTCTTTGTCATCAGTTTGCACCAGAATAGGGTGCCACCTGTGGTTGGCAGCGGTGACAGAGATATAAAATTATGGGTTGAAGTTAAATCTGTTGGGAGAATTCACGGGGAAATATAGGGAGAGTGACCTATGGACATCAGTGATACTGTATCTTTAGTGGGAGGTATTCTGCACCTGCAGGAAGCGAGAAATGTAGGCTATTGGAAGAGTTTTAACCGGTGATACAGAACGAACGACTTTGTCTACAGAGAATAATTATGGACAAAGCCAGGCAAAATATGTGGCAAAATTAGACATGATTTTCAAACATAATTTCATATAAATAATTTGTGGAACATTTACGCATAATTTTCGACAAGCTCAATCCAAATTTTGGGGAACGTTAGGCACAATTTGGGCAAAGTTATGCATAATGCGAACAAAATTAGGCATAATGTTGGATAAAGTCGTGCATAATTTGTGAAAATTTAGGCATAATTTTCCATAATTTTCAAACCAAATTTGGGCACAGTTAGTCACAATTTTTGCAAAATTAGACGTAATGTGAAGACATTAGTCATAATTTCGGACGTGCTAGGCATAGTTTAGATAAAACAATTCTAGATGTTGCCAGTATTATTAGGCATACTTTACGAAAAATTTCTTTCAGTCACAAATGGGCCTATTATTTTTAGGACAAAATATTGGGTCTCTATTAGGACAAAATTGGGGGGGGGTAAATGGTTACATTACTGTCGCCCAGTGGCGTACCGTAGGGGGGAAGGGGGCGAGTCGCCCCGGGCGGCACTTGAGCAGGGGCGGCAAAATAGGGTTGAAGTAAAATAAAAGAAGGAGTGAATGCAGAAATAATTGAAAAAGTATACGAGGAAGTAATAAAAGTAGACAAAGAAGGAAGAAAAATAACAAAATAACAGCATAGAGTGGCGTAATGAGGGGCGGTGGGGGCGGTCCCCGGGGCGCAGAAGAGGGCGGCTTCTGACAGTTATAGTAGAATAGTAGTGGAGAAGCAAAAAAAAAAAAAAAAGGTAATCAGAAATTTTGGCGGAAGGAATAAAGAAAATTATCCGGAAATTTAAAAAATGAAGTCCAAAGGGCGGAATTTTTGGGCCGGCGCCCCGGGCGGCATGTAAGCTTGGTACGCCACTGCTGTCGCCCTCTATTCTCTTACTTCAGGTCGATTCCATGACCTGGCGCAACGACACCAATGTGACTGACGTCGTATTTACGATGATAATGACGACTACGAATGGACAGGAGGATTCGCTTGACTTCATCGATAGCATCTACCCCAGGCTGTCGAAGGAAACATTTGCCGCCTATCTGGGACTAAACGCCACACAGGTATATAGGCCCGTTAGGCTTCTGTAGGTCAAATTAGTACCATTTGTGGGACACGGTAGACAATTGGTTAGAGAGCGCTCGGATCTGAAGTTCTGAACACGGAGAGTACGGGTTCGACCCTCCTACGCTGAGACGGTTACTCTGTAGGGGCAGGTCCTTAACTCACAATAAATTGTTCAGCGGGAATGCGTGATTGATTGAATGCCCGAGGGATACCTTGAGCGTTATTACAGTGGCGGTATATAAGTTCTTAGACTATTATTCTACAATTAAGTGCAGTACTGCATGGGCTTTAAATCATAGTGTTGGCAATTGGATTTGGGCTAATGGTCAGACAAATCAAGGTAACGTTATCTTTTCAATCTCATTAAAAGAAAAAAACGTCTACGTTTAAGATGAACACACAATGACTAGCTTCAGAAGCATTCCTCACGCCTGACAAATCCGACATTTAAATTTAGTTAGTAGTTACATCCTATGACAGAGGAACTAACGCCGTTGAACCATGCTGTCTCCTCGGCTTAACCTATCCGGACCTGGCATCGAAACGGACAAACCGGCTATTGCGTAGGCTACTTGATTTGATGCAAGCGCCGGTGAATAGCCTAAACTGGTTTCTCTGACGTGGCTTTTGTGTTCTGCTGAGAAATTTCGCAGATTTTCATTACACTATTATAATATTTTAAAGTATCAGTTTCAATACCTTGAATTTCTATGTTTGGAATTTCTAATACTCCTGAGTACTTATAGATTAAAATGTCAAAGGATTCAGGTCTATTTATGGCGGGAAATCTACGCTAGAAAAAGGTGTCCATTTCTCAGCACATTTTAGTACTGTTGATATCGGTATTGCAAAACATAATTAATAATAATAATAATAATAATTACAATAATAATAATAATAATAATAATAATAATAATAATAATAATAATTATTATTATTATTATAATAATAATAGTAATAATAATAATAATAATAATACTAATTATTATTATTATTATTAATATAATTTTAATCAGTCTGTACATAAGTTTGTTGGCTTTATGAAGAACTAAATTTGTCTTATATATTATAATAATAATTAATAATATAACAGAACAGAAATCTCTGTGCGTGCGTGCATCTGTGGTGTAACGCTGTTTCGCAAGTCATTCGCCAGATGGCAGCACGCATTTCTGTTTCTGTGGCTGGAGGGGCAGGTGAGGGGAACGCGAGGTGGGCTCGGGCTGGATGGGCAGGTGAGGGGAACGCGAGGTGGGCCAGCCACATACGATCGCCGCGTAGCGGTCGACAACCACACACATCGGTAGGGGGCGCGCGAGCTCCGTATAGCGGCCAATGAACAAACACGCTAGAGTGCCAACACAGAGTCAACACGAGTCAAGCGTAGCTGGACTCTACAGTGAACGGACTGGAGAGGAGTGGAGGAAATGGGGCGTGGAGGGAGTGGAGAGGAGGGAGGGAAGGATGGAGGTAGGGAGGGGAGGGGTGCAGGAGGCAGGAAACAGGACAGGAGGGAGTGAAGGAAAGAGGAGACACTGGACGGGAGGAGTGGAGGAATGGGGCGTCGATGGGAAGGGAGGGAGGAGGGACCAAAGGGAGGTATGGGAAGGGAGGGAGGGAGGGAGGGAGGGAGGAGGAAGGGAGGGATAGAAGGGAAGGGAGGGAGGGAGGGAGGGAGGGAGTAAACACATTTGCTTTAAATTTCCTTGAACCGTCTTAGGACGGGCAAACATCTAGTAAATAATATAATGGAACAGAAATCTCTATGCGTGCGTGCGTCTGAAGTGTAACGCTGTTTCGCAAGAGCCATTCGCCAGATGGCAGCACGCATTTCTCGGACTGGAGGGTCAGCTGAGGGAAACGCGTGGTGGGCCATCCACATACGATCGCCGCCTAGCGGTTGACATCCACACACATCGGTAGGGGCGTGCGAGCGCCGTATAGCGGCCGATGAACAAACACGCCAGAGAGTCAACACAGAGTCAACGCGAGTCCAGCGTAGCTGGACTCTACACTGGAACGGGAGGGAGAGGGAGTGGAGGAAATGGGGCGTGCGTGGGGAGTTGATTTTAGCGGAGATTCAAATTTAGGGGATGGAGATGGAGGAAAGGAGAAAGAGAGGGAAGAAGTGGGGAGGGACAGGAGGGAGTGGGATGAGAGGGAGGATTTTAAAGCAGAGAATCGAATTTACGTGTAACGAAAATCGGAAGGTAGCGCTGCTATCAAATTTAAACGATCACGTGGACTCATTGACTGAGATCATTAGAAAGAAGAAAGAAGAAAGAAGAAGAAAGAAAAGAAAGAAGAAAGAAAGAAAGAAGAAGAAGAGAAGAAAGAAGAAGAAAGAAAGAAGAAGAAAGAAAGAAGAAAAGAAAGAAAGAAGAAAG
>JACEVL010001774.1:0-24954 GCA_020284085.1 Aporrectodea caliginosa
TTTGAGTAACGCTAAAGAAATTTGAACTTAACAATTTTCCGGGAACGTCGCACGGACTGCGGAAGACGAGGACCACAGAAGATCCTCTGTGGTCCGCAATGAACAAGTCAGGACAAGCTACCCGATTCATTACATTTCAATACAACTGGGGGGGCCCGATAGCGCATTGGATAACACACTGGCATAGAGAGCGAGAGGTACCGAGTTCGAGCTCCGTAGGGCGGACATTCTTTGTAGGCTGCTAAATGTATTCATCGTTGGCGCTGACCAATTATGAGTGAAGGACTTGCTCACGGTCCCTACACAGTAACCGTCTTGATGTACATGTATGTCAGATTGTCAGTTCATTTGGATTGTTCGTGCCCAGCTTGTTAAGAATGACATCTTGTCCCTCAGTATGCCAGAGGTTTCCAGACAGTCCTTTATCTGACAGCACAATACAATACAATACAAGTGCATTTGACATTGCGCTCCTTCCAAAGTTCAGAAGTACAGTACACGACCATTTGACAGAACATCGATGTCGTTGACCAATAATTGTCAGCGAAGGAATTCCTCAAGGTCCCTACACAGTAATCGTGTGAGTGATGGAGGCTCGAACCCGTACTTTCCTCATTACAGGCCGAGCGCTCTATCCAATCGGCCACCGTGACAGACTGTTATCTTGGAGTCCGTAATCGTAATCTCCAAACTTCTAAAGCTCCACTACTCGAAAGCCAAACGCAGGGCACCAGCTTATTCACGAGCGTTGCGTCGAGTCAGAGGGGTTGTCCAAAAGGGTAGTCCGAAGAGTCCCGATTCCAGAGGGGGCATGAGGGAGTTGTCTTAGACCGGAATCTCTCCTTGACTGATCGTATTCACAGTGTGTCTGCCGCTTCTGCTTTTACCACTTCCGTCAGCTTCGTACCATCCTCCGCTCCCTCCGTTCATGACGTCACAACACAATGTACTTGAATGAACGCCTTTTTCTGCACCAGGGTGGACTTAGCAACGCTCTCTTTACTGGACTTTCACTAGCTAATATTTTGAAGCTTCAGTCTGTTCTTAATGCCGTTGTCCGTCTTATTGGGGTGTGCCCATGCAGGTTTGGCCATATACACGTACAGTAGTTTCCTTTATGCGGTATGTGCTTTGCACTGGATTCATATCCAGCAGCTTGTTCAGTTTAAGATTTTAACCCATTATGCGTAATTGTCTTGTCGTTTCTGTTCCATCATACATTAGGGACTTCTGCATTTCGGTCATGGATCGAGACATCCGTGGCCCGTGGCCCTCTGACTGTCCATATTAGTGATACTTGCTACAGCTCAGTCCGGAGTCCAGACACTTACCCTATGTTAGACCCACCAGCTGCAATCGCCTTTCTCAAGAGCTGCGGCTGAACTCCCTTCCGCACACAGTTTCGCATGCTTAAATGAGGTTCTTAAGCAATAAGAAAACAATTTATGCATATGTCATATATATCTTTATAATCAGGTAGGAAATTCATAATTTCAGTCGTAGGCATAGTAGTTTCCTGGTTAGCGACACTGTGTAGTAACAAAGATGATTAGCGTCGCCCTCCATCCATCTCCACGCTTGAGACTGGCACTACCAGAGAACGGGCAGTTTAATAATTTCATAAAATTATGATTAATAAGTTTTGTTTATTTTTATTTCAAAGTTTGATGTCAAAGGATATCAAATCCTTGGAATGCTGAATAGCGACCTTAAACGTATAGAATCTGGTGAAAACGAAATATTTATAGCGTTCGATTGACTCCATTAAAAGGTGTCTAAGTCTGAATAATTTTACGGTGATATCATTGGTTTGGATCGGAAGCGCCAGTAATGAGTTTTATCTTTAAGTGGCGCTTTATAAACTTCAATTTGCAATGTACAGGGTGGGCCAGAAGTATTTGTTCAACTTTGAAGGCCTATAACTTAGGCAGTTTAGCAAGTAAGTGTATGCTTAATGCATCAAATTAAAGGTTGTTATATCAGCTATAAGTCCGACAAATTTCATTACGGTAGCTTGCACTACGCGCCATATAATTATTGTGTACCGCACCTACCTTGTTTTCTGACGTAAACAATAATTTCATCATGGCGCCGTTAACAGAAGATGACAGGACTTTGATTCGAATTTTAAGAATTGAAAAACATTTAAATGCATATCAAATGATGAATGAATTTCCTGCTAGAAACTGGAGTAAAACAATCTCAACCGATTAATTAGACAAATTGACGCGAGTGCAAGTTCTAAACGTAAACCTGTTACTGGCCGTCCTCGTTCGGCACGTGCCGCTGACAACATCGCTCGTGTAGCTGAATTGATCTGTAGCCAAGAGGATAATCCAGGCACAAGCAAAAGTCCTCGTGAGATTGAGCGCGAGACAGGAATATCGCGAAGCAGCGTACGGCGTATAGCTAAGAAAGATTTAAATTTAAAAATTTTCCGTCGTCGTGAGGTTCAACAACTGTCAGATGCCGATACTGTAAAACGATTGAATGCCTGCAAGCGACTCAAACTGCGCATGACACCAGAGAAGATCAACAAAACTTGGTTCTCTGACGAGAAAATATTCACTGTCCAAACACCAACAAACAGTCAAAACGACCGTGTCTATGCAAGTGTTAATCACAAACGTGATGTCACACCAGCTCGACTTCTGAAAGGCCGTAAACACTTTACTCAAAGCGTCATGGTTTCAGTGGCTGTCTCCAATCTCGGCAAAACTGCTCCATTCTTTGTGACACCCAAGGCCAAAGTGAACAGCGTGTACTACTGTGATGAGGTACTTGGACGTGGATTACTGCCAGATATGCGTTTGAAGTCTGGAAATGATTTCGTTTTTCAGCAAGACGGAGCTCCCGCTCATCGTTCTCGTCATACCGTGGAGTTTTTGAACGCGAACGTTCCTGAGTTCATCGAACCACATAACTGGCCGCCTAATAGCCCTGACTTAAACCCCGTTGATTACTCAATCTGGGGTGCTTTGCAGCAACGGGTTTATCGTGAACGGATAGTAAACGTCGAGCATCTGAAGCGCGTCATCACTCGTTGCTGGACTGAGCTCAGCCAGGAACTCATCAATGGAGCCATAGATCAATGGGCACGTCGCATTGATACAGTCATTCGAGCTCATGGAAGACACATCGAATATTTATTTGATTAAATAATTCTTGGATTTCTTAATGGCTATCAATAATGCAAACTTGCAAAGACTAACTTTCCCAGTATTGTGTTTTGCAAGATAGACGAATTAAAATCATTGTAAACTGATACATATTCAGTACAGTAGTTTTACGCAATTATTATTAAAGCTAAAAATGTAAATTTTTGAGCAGTTGTAGCTGATATAACAACCTTTAATTTGATGCATTAAGCATACACTTACTTGCTAAACTGCCTAAGTTATAGGCCTTCAAAGTTGAACAAATACTTCTGGCCCACCCTGTACATTTGTATGGATGTACAAGTTTCTGTGTATGTATGTACATAAGTTTGAATATGCCTATGTGTGTGTTTATATACATGTATGTATAAACGCATGTAAACAGGGCAGATATGCAGCTACATACAAATTTTTGTATAATATTTTTACAGCTCATTACAGCCATTGTTATGCAAGTATGACAGCCAATGTGCAAGCGATTATGCTCGATAACCAAGACAATATCCAGTCAAAATCACCAAAAACGAAGTAAATTAATTTCAGGTGGACGAACAAACTAAAGATGCGCAACTTAAAAATTGATATGTACAATAAATCCAAGCAGTAGGCTACGACTGAATACACTTAGAAACCGCCAAAAATGGAAACTGAACAGGATACTTCACTTCGCTGAGGGGATTCTCATTTAGGGGGATACACTATTTTGTGACACCTGCACTCCCCAGAGCTGGGAAACTTTTGACATGAAACAGCTCATTACAGCCATTGTTATGCAAGTATGACAGCCAATGTGCAAGCGATTATTCTGACCATTGGTTAAAGTGGTTTGGGAACGCGTGTGCTACCAGGGTTCCATCGCATGGTGACCAGTGGGAAAGCAAAGGAAATAATTTCGAGAGCATGGGAAGGCCCGGGTTCGAGCCCTGCATACCTCCAAAACTTCTAAATAACGCCTTCTCGTTAATCTGCAGCAGATTAACGAGAAGGCGTTATTTAGAAGTCTCTGCCACAGGCTTCAAACGCAGGCTGAGCTTTAACGCTGTAATTTGTTACAAGAGCGCTGTCTTTAGACACCTTTAAAACGTTGCTAGCTGATGCTATATAACGACATGACCACGGTAGTCTATTTATAGTTCCATGCTGACTTCACGAATTCTGTCGTATATCGTAAGCCTCGCGAACGGTGAGAATTATTGTTAAAAAATCATTTTTATCGACGTTAACGGGCTTTGTTGCTGTAAGATATCATTAAACTAAAGCTGTTACTGAACAAAAATATTAGTCGATTAATCTCCAAAACTTAACCCTCGGGCTACCAAGGGGGTGGTTGCCACCCCCCCTAGGTTTTTTTCATCTCAAACTTTTTCCGTATGGAATAAAAATTTGACCTTTTAGGTAGCTGTAGGGGGGTTCATTTACACACGTTTTGAGGTAAAATGTGAGATGATATCTCACACCGTTCAAAAGTTATACCCAATATACCCGAGGGCACCAGTGGATACCACCCCCCTAGATTTTCGACTATATCTTATCCGTCATTTAATATTAAGAGACACAAATTATACCATTTTGAGGGAATGTGGGGCTACATTTCTATGGTCACTGAGTTGACCTGAGACAACCGGAAGTGCTCAAAATAAATAATAATACGCGTAATATGCGTGAAAAATGGCTGAATGGAAGCACTCCCCTTAGTTGTTTGTCTGTAGCGTATTCATTTGTCTTCCTGGAAGAGAAACAAAGATACCATTCTTTAGAGGAAATGTAGGGCTTCATTTGCATACCAAGATCTTTGTCTTTTGAATACCAGAAGTGATCAAAATAAATAATAATACGCGTAATCTGTGTGAAAATGGCTGAATACAGCATTACAACGTAAACCGATATAATTATATGTATGGATATATATATGTATGGATGTACATTTATACTATATAAACATGTGTAGGGATGATTGTGTGTATTTTTTTTATACATAGATTAGTTTCAAAACGCACATAATCTTATATTTGTTTATCCAAAAAGTACAAAATGTACGCAATAATATTGCTAATAATGTTCCGTTGTTAAAAGTGATGTAATTTCGAGGTGCATTCACATAATGTACAACTAAATATACCATTCTGTGCAGAAATGAATGCTGAATCCATTGGTATAATTATTACAAGTTATGATATGTAAAACCAAACACGAAATAAATCCAGGGGGTAACCACCCCTCCCCCTTGGTAGCCAGTGTTACAAAAAAAGCTTGGTAGCCCTAGGGTTAACTTCAATTAATCGATTAAATTCGATTAATTTTAGAATCAGTTACGTAAAGCGTGAAAAAACTCTTTAAAATTTAATCACTGAGTTAGTTACTGCGTTTGTTTCTACAGAAAGCTTCAAACATTCCAGATGCTGAATTTTATATGTCAACGATGTGTTTGAGCCACGCTAATTGAACTGTTTATTGCATGAAGACAGTTAATTTTGTCGCCATCTTCGACTTTTCCATCAGCATTTTCCATAAATGCAAACTGATAGCTTAATTTTCCACTCAAGCGTTTCGCACATGCATTTAAAATACTTGTATGAAAATGTATTTCTAGTTGTATTTTAAATACTTCTGTGATCAAGTATTTATATTTGTACTCAAAATACTTTTTAAAACTATTTCCCCATCACTGAGTGTCACTAACAGAGGCCGGAAGAGCATTCCAGATCCGTGGCGCCGCAACCGAGATGCTCCGACGAGCACGGGTGATGGTTCGAAACGAAGGTACAATCAAATCATTTCGCGCGTTCTGAGATCCTGTATGACACCGCACCTCTGGTAAGCAGTATCTGAAGATTCACCGAATCAAAGGCAGCGCTCAATCGAGAAGAGCTACTACTGAAACCCTCCCAGAATCCATACTGTGATGGATTTCTGGTAGAAGACGGATCAGGAGCGTCTCTGTGGAATGTCCCCTGCGAAAGCCAGACTGATGTTGACCTCACACAATGGCTCTGGTTGCCATAAGAGGTCGCTACACACCGGAAGCTACTGCTAAAAGCAGTTTTTTTGCACACCTTTGTAAAGCGTTGCTTTGGCCATATAAGTATAAATAGAAAAGCAGACTTTTCAATATATCCGGTGCTAAATCATAATTATAATAAGACGCGTATATTTTGAGTAAGGTACGGTCGATGGCAGCCACAAGATGTCGTTAAACACTGTAACCAACTATATTTAAACACCTCTATAAAACTTCTCATTGGCCGCATAAGTGCAAGTAGAAGCACAGCCTTTTCTGATACATCTGATGAGGGGATGCGTATAATATTTTGAGTAAGGTTAGTTCGACGTAAACGGCTCTGGCAGCCAAAGGATGTCGTTAGACAATGAAAACAACGAAATCGTTGGCTAGACTTGGGGTGACTGCCTTGAAACCGTGACACCTCCCAGAGTATAGCCTCCTGTGGTGCACTCCTTCCAATCTTAGCTACAACACATGTCAATCATTAATTTTGCATGCATATACTTGCGTCTAAACTATTTTGAAATATGGACATATGTATATCTTCGTTTAATAAAAACAGACTGACAAACCGCAGTGAGTTACATAATGGAAAAGCAGACGAATCTAATATATGGGGTACAGTTGCTGAGGGTTCTGTACCGTTCATTGAAAAGACTAAACTAGGGTATGTATATGCTACCATAATTTAAAATTGCATGATTTGTGGATTTCTGAATTCTCCTCTTGACATCGCTGGACAACCCTTCTGACAAGACGCAGCACCCGTGAATAAGCTGGTGCCCAGCACTTAGGTTTAGAGTAGTACTTTGGAAATTCGGAATTTACGATAACGATTGCGATTACGAATATGGATCCAGATTTATTAAGCGCCTGACAAACGCACTGCGCTGTACATTTACATGTTATGCAATTGAACAATCTTAACTAGTTAACTACTAACAGAACAGACAGCCTGCAATACAGTATTATGATTATTATATATTTCAATGTGTATTAATTCGTTTTTATTTTTTCAATATTTTACTTCTTTTTCTTATTTTTTTTGCGATTTAACACTTTTATATTCTGGCATGTGAAAAACAGAGGCTAACGTTGAAAATTAATGTGGGACGCTAAACGATGAATTAACCTCAATATTAATAATTGTCTGCAGCTTCTTAGACACCTTTGAAAAGCAGGCAGTATGTGCTATATGAATCAATGCCGTTTGATTTTTTGTTAACTGTAGCTCTCTGCTATATACTCAAACAAGAGAGAAATGTGAAGTAAAAATATGAATTCTGAACAGGAAGCCCATGCAGATGACCGAGCAGAGTTAATTGAAGATGCACGCAGAACACCGCGGACCAGAGATTTGAAGCCTTTTGAGGGGGGGAATACATAGTATAATAATAATAATAATAATAATCTTTTCTTTATTAAGCGCCTGACAAACGCACTGCGCTGTACATTTACATGTTATGCAATTGAAACAATCTTAACTAGTTAACTACTAACAGAACAGACAGCTTGTAATACAACGGCGCTAATAGCAGCCTACAAAGCAAATCCGCCCTAACGGGGCTCGAACTCGGTACCTCTCGCACTCTTCGCCAGATGTTATCCAACGCGCCACCGGACCCCCAGTGGTAACATCACTGTCGTGAAGAGCAGTAGGTAGCGGGATCGCTTCCCGAACCCTTCCAAAGGTCCACTCAGCTTATCATCTGCGAGATGGCGCGTTCGTAAAATGAGATGTAGGACATGATGGGCGCCTTGCATGGCTGCCGTATACAGTTAAAATTCGACTCCTGTAATAACTTGTGATCATCTGTTCATACTGATTTGTAATCATCCTGCGTTTGTGTCAGTTTGAAATTAAACTAAGATTATTATTATTATTCTTAATATTATTATTATTATTATTATTATTATTATTATTATTATTATTATTATTATTATTATTATTATTATTATTATTATTATTATTATTATTATTATTATTATTATTATTATTATTATTATTATTAAGAACCATCCTATTGTTTTTGTTGTTTAATAGACAATACGAACGGTGAGAACTGTTAAAACAATTTATCCGACCGATGTCAACTGCCTTTGCTGCCCTAAGATCTCGTTAAACAAAGCAACCTAAATACATTTGCGAGTCCCGATATGAAACCATGAGCGAAATGCCACAGTTAAGGCGTTTTTAAGCCTCGGTTTGGTTAGTTGCTGTTTAAAGGAACTGTGTCATAACAAGATTAGCGTCGCCCTCCTCCTTTCTACAGGCTTGGGACTGGAACTTCCTAACGTAGGGTAAGTTCGGAGTTAGAGTTTAGGAATAGGCTGTACTATGTCATACGGACGGTGAGAACTGTTCAAAATAATTTCTGTCAACGGCCTTTGTTGCCGTAAGACGTCGTTAGACGCAGCAACCTACTACTAAAAGCAATTCTTTACACACCTTTTTAGCGCTTAGGATTGGCCCTATAAGTAAGAGTAGAAGTGGACATTTATTGAATAATAATATATTAGAGCTGTAATATGCCAAAACTAATCTTTGTCGGCGGAAACGGCCTATGTTGTCATAAGCTGCCGTTAAACTGTGGACACACACATTTATTGAATAACTGTATGTTTTGAGAGAAAGGTTTGGTAGATGTCAACGGCCCTGCCATGGCAGCCACAAGATGTTGTTAAAGTTAAACAACGAAAACAACGAAAGCGGTGAAGCGCCTTTGTTGTGTCAGTCTTTAGAAGCGGACAGTTCAAGTCAAGTGGGTCACTGCTCTGTGATATACAGAGGGTCAGAAGAACCGTATGAACTCAAGAAATCCTTGGCTATAGACTTGGGATGACTGCCTTGAAACGACGACACCTCCCAGCCTGTGGTTCACTCCTTCCCATCTGGCATATACTTGCGTCTAAACTATTTTGAAATATGGATATGATTTATGGATTTTTGAAATCTACTCTTGGCATCTCTGGACAACCCCTCTGACAAGACGCAGCGCCGGTGAATAAGCTGGTGCCCACCACTTAGGTTTAGAGTAGCACTTCAGAAATTATTTGGAGTCTAAGATTACAATTGATTACGAATATGGATCCATAAAATTGAAAGATAATTAATCCAGTGTGCAGAGGATAGAACACACAACAGGCACATAATAACATACTGAGCGTGTCCTGTGTTAATATAGCATCGGTTGACTCACTTTTGGAGGTGTCGAATGACAGCGCTCTTGCTAATTTCCCCTTGCGTACAATGCCTATATAGCATTAATTTAATCACTTTTAAAGGTGTCTAACGAGAACGCTCTGACAAGTTTCCGAGGATCCGGAGTTTGAGGATGTCTTGCAGCAAGAAACGCCGTTGACGTCGACAGAAATTTATTCTGAACCGTTCTCACCGTTCCTATAATTATATGGCATAATGCAGCATGCGTGTTTTAAAATAAATAATACGAGCTTGTTGTAGTTTCAGTTTAGCAACACTGTGTGATAACAAAGATTATTAGCGTCGCCCTCCTCCTTTATACAGGCTTTGGACTGGCACTGCCAGAGTGCGAGCAGTGGCAGAGTTAATAATAATGATGAGTGAACGAATAGGCCTATTATACGATTTTTATTTATCCAATGTTTAACGACATCCTTCAGCGACAAAGGCCGTTGACGTCTTTAAAGTTTTTGATGCAGTTCAGTTCATTTTCGTGTAGCGTTTTCATACGAGATTGGTTCATTATTCTGATATATTATTGATTCACTCAGTTTTAATGGTATCTAATGTGTGCGCTCTAACCTATCATGGTGGATGGTTTAACGATATCTCATGACAACAAAAGCCATTGCTATCGACAGTAAGTAAGTATGTAAGTTTAGTCTTTATTAAACTCTAACCATTATTGGCTACCGTGTCCTATGTTTATAAAGCATCGGTTAACGCCGCTTCAAAAGTGTATAAAGCAAGCGGTTTAAACACTTTTGATTCAATTTAAATACAACTTTGTAAGACATGTAATTCAGACATGAGAATCGTACTCCACTTGTACTGTACTGCATGATACGCCATGCAATCCTTTGCTATGCAATACTATATTATATCATTGAATTTTATGTGTATTACATTGTATTGCAATTTATTATATTATAATTCAAATGCTAACTATGGATATTGTATAGCAATGTATGCGTCACATTACCCGTCAATCAAACGTGAAGAATGAAAATTAAATGTCCGGTCCGAACAGCATTAGTTGTCGTGAGTGAAGGCTGGATATCAGTGAGACGTAACGCTTGCACATTGGCTGTCATGCATGAATAACAATGACTGCCAGCTCTCTGAAAAGTTATACTCTTATTGACAGTAACTGTTGATTGTTGTTAAGATGTATGTACACCAGAGTGCGGCTATGCAATTGGTTGTAATAAAGAATATACTTACTTACTTACTTAGTTTTCTTCAACATACAGTATACTTCGGCTGTTGGAATTCTGGTTTCCTTTGAAACGATCATCGATTGAAGGATGATTTATACGTTATGATAACGGCGTTACAGAAGTCAGCATAGATTAGCTCATCTGAACTTGGATTAGCTTAGATTAGCTCAGATTTTATTAGATTAGGTTAAATTAATCATCAATGTTTGTCCACCGGGACCGTTGACATCCAAATTTCCACATTTTTGAAGGGCATATTTAAACTTGCGAGCAAATATTTTTATATATTGTCGGACTAAGATATTTAATTGAGGTGTCTAAAACGTCAGAAATATTCATGTATGCAATTATCAGTTTGTTACAGATCAGGTAGATTGTTTCTGTTTAGCGACAACTTGTAATAACTAAGATGATTGGCTTCTCCCTCCCTGTCTATTCCTGCTTGGGACTAGCATCACCCGTTGCGTGTTTATATAGCCACATACGTTGTCGCATGCGGTATTGTCCGTGTTGTTCATTACATACGCTGTTGTTGCAGCCGCGGGCGGCAACTTGTGTAACGACACAGCAACGTTAAAGAGCAACTAACCAATCTCAGTACGTCAGTACCAATCATAGCTCGACCTGTTTCCACCAAGGGTTCACAGGCCATATAGTCTGGGACTCTGCGCCCTCGCCCTCACAGCTTTGAGCTTCCAAGAAAGGACGACAGAAATTACATTTCCCGAGTACTGTACAGACATTCGACCATGGCCCCCACTTTCTGACTATGACCGATCTATTCTTTAAACTGTTTGTTTATTTGATTTTATTTATTTTTATTAACTTTCTAAGACATTTCTTCTCTCGTGTAAATGGCTGCGGTATGTCAGCAATTGAGCTCAATTAAACGAATATATATATATATATATATATATATATATATATATATATATATATATATATATATATATATATATAACTGTTGCCATATGGGACTGCAATGTGTCAATTTGGAGCACATCCGTTCCTAGCGCCGATGTCGCATCGTTTACGAAGTCATATTCACGTTGGCGACGAAACTCAATCGACGTCTAGTTTTATACTTCTCACATTAACAAAGATTGCGCTCAACCATCAAATGCTTTCACTCTTGTTATTACCCAGAGCTATAGGACGATGTATACGCCGTTTCCGGTTTTTGTCGGTTGTTATAAACCAAGACACTGGAATTTGCTGAGGGATTTTTCTCGTCCGCTCTGCAAATTCTGAGATTGGTTAGTTGCTCTTTAACGTTGCTGTGTCGTTACAAAGATGATTTGGAGATCACCCTCCTCTTTCATTGAAGCGTCACACTGGCGCTACCAGAGTACGGCCAATGGTGGAGTTATGGTCTGCGGTGACCTCATGTTAGCGATGATGCCCCATCTGTTCCCAGATGATTACCCTCTCATGTCAAATTGCATTATTTAATGGCAAAAGTCGTTGATCTTACGTTACCAAACAGTCGCCAAGTAATACATCTCAGTTTCGGCTGTCTTATATATAGGGCGAAAGTGAAATTAAAAAGAGGTGTGTAAACACTATTCTTAATTAGTTCGATATTTTTTTGGGTTAAGCTTACTCATCATCGTAATAGAAATTTGTTTCTGGAGTTCCGCTCCGTGCACCTGCGCCCCTATCCGACTACGATATAATGAGTACACTGGCAGTACACTGTCAGTGGAAAGATGAGACGGCGAGGGAGAGGTCTGGCCGTCCACCCGCTTTCATAAAGCTATAGGCTTAGAAGATGAAGTCGCTTATAGTTCATAGCCATGGCTGGCTTTCCGAATTTTGCTAATTAATGGATTGGAGGATGAATTCCAATAGTTTAACCGCATCTTAAGACATCAAAGGCCGTTGATATCGTTTGCAAAAATGTTTGAATTATGTTCACAGTAGCAAAGACTCCTATAGAACTAGAAAATTTCAGCTGCAGTAGCTCCCTGTTTAACGATGTTGTGTCGTAAGAAAGAAGATTAGCGTCACCCTCCTCCTTTCTTCAGGCTTGGGACTGGTACCACACGAAGGCGGTATAGGCCTCATCGAAGCACTGACTTTGACCACAGTCTAACATTTCCACAGTATAATAAGTAATATCATATTACATTATGTATCATACTATCATTTCGAAGTTTGTATCCACAATTTTACATCCTGTGACAACAAACATCGTTGACGTAAAATTATTTGGACAGTTCTAATTTTTTCTCATTTTTTCTCATTTTTTCTATGTGATAAACAGTAACGGATAATATAACAACGACTTTATTTTATTTATTTAGAACAAGGTTTAACGTCGTCATATGACATCAAAGGCCGTTGACGACAATTTAAAACATATACAGTGCAGTTAAATGAATTCATAGCGTCCAAAAAACACCATTTAAGACTGTCCAAACATAACTTTGAAATGTTATTAGTGTTCATTGTTTAACGACATAAACAAAATTACAATTCATAAATATACAATTTGATACATGCAATTTGGTATTTGATGCAAATTCAACCATATTTAGCAGCAATTGTCGTATACAAGAAATGTTTCTTAAAAGTAATTCTTGATCACCATTCCTAATGCACATTTACTTCTTAATCTATTTATTTCAATAACATTTATTTTACAAATTTAAATGAAACCACGATTGGCGCAGCCAATAAATATATACCTCTGTGGGATATCGTTTAAGAGGTGTCGAAAGAGCAATATTACTGTAATGACAGTAATGATAGACAGTAATGGATCCAATAATATTACCGCGACTGACGCAGCCAATTAATATATACCTCTGTGGGATATCGTTTAAGAGGTGTCGAAAGAGCGCAATATTGTTGTTCTGCCAAGGATGTTTCTTTTGTTTAGCGACATTTTGCGTATGTCAAGATTGTTGTCATATTTTAAACAATTAAATTGGAACGTGTTTCGTTTGATTAGTTGCTGTTTAACGTCACTGTGTCATAAGTCATAACAAAGATGATTATCGTCGCCCTCCTCCTCTTGCCAGGGTTCGGACTGGCACCACAGGAAAACGATGCAGTGGCTGAAATGCCTAAACGCTCGCATAAATCTTCACTCTGAAACTTTAGTTACCGGTACTATATACAACAGTTGGAGCTTATTGGATTTTTCCATTGTTTAGGGCTATACGACATCTTTAGGCCTTTGACGCATCTATCGACCGAACATGGAAATGAAGCTACAAATTTAACGCAATTGATCTTTATATAATGCCGATTTCTATAGTTTTAGAGGTGTTTAACACTTCATCAACGCGCTGCTTGGGTTCCCAGTCTCTGTTAGTACATTATCGTCGTTAAAGAGGCGAACCTCGGTTAGGATAATTGGATTAATCATTCAGTGTGAAACTCTCATTTTCGTATATGCATGGGTTACTGTGGGTTAGTAAAGTATTGGATTTTGTTTCCATTGTTTAGCGCCATCTTTAGGCAGCCATTGTAAGTAAGTAAGTAAGTAAGTAAATAAGTATATTCTTTATTAAACCAATTGCATATCCGCACTTTGGTGTACATACATTTATACAGAGTATAAAATTCTTATTATAAATGATCTGCGTGTGAGGTTGTCCGCTTCGGGAATACAACGGTCATCTCTGGTGTCTGGTGCAGAGAGTAGGGCAGCGGCTTGGGAGGGGGGTACTCAAGTCACTACAAAATCATTGGATTGGCTACCTAAGGTCGACGTAAACAGCCATGGCAACCATAAATGTCGTTGAACATTGGAAAATGCACAACTAAAAGCAGTTCTTTCCACACCTTTGTAAAGCTGTCCGTTTGCCATATAAGTAGAAAGTAGAAGCGCACATTTTTCAATGAATTGTTTTCTAATTGTACAATGTAACCGCGGTTGCGGTTTGTCAACCGGATTGTTTGAATAAACGAAAATATTATTATATTATTATTCAATGTATATGGTGACCTGAATACTTTGAGTAAGGTTAGGTTGACGTCAACGCCCCGGCGTTAGAGCCTTTATATGCTAAAACTAATCTTTGTCGGCGGCAACGGCCTATGTTGTCATAAGCTGCCATTAAACTGTGAATCCAATCCAATCCCGGCGAGAACGAGAACTTGTCACAAATCGGCAACTATTTTAACAGCAGTCTTTACACACCTTTTAAAGCGCGGTGTTTGCCGTATAAGTATAAGTAGACCACAAAATTATTGATCAATTTTCGTCTCTATGACTGATTGCATATTATTGATTACGGTTAGGTCGACGTCAATGGCCATGACAGCCGTAAGATGTGGTTAAATAATAGAAACTAACGATTATCCTTTAACAACGAAATCGGAGATGATCTTTTTCTTGTTTGCTGTTTAACGACCACTGTGTGGTAACAAAGACCAATAGAGTCGCCCTCCTCCTTTATCCAGAATCATGCGCTGAATGGATGGATCCAGAGTTAAAGCATCGGTTGATGCCGTTTCGAAAGTGTCTAAAGCAAGCGCTTTATACACTTTTGATACACTTTCAATACAACGTTTTAAGACATGCAATTCAAACATGAGATTCTTATTCCACTTGTACTGTACTGGGCATACCAAAAATAATAGAAAGACGATTTTTATAGCGCCGTACTAACAGCCGAGGCCGAAGAAAGGCCGCGGTGTATTTATCCTGATATCATAATTTTATGTGAAGCTCTTTATAGACACCCATAAAACGAAATCCGCTGATACTATATATATAATATTCATCAACCACGTTCTATCGTCAGATGTTGTACATTCTGAAAGGTTTGACTCGTGTAACTGTATCTCTAAAAGATATCGAAAAATTATAATTACAGGTTATAGGAAATAATAATAACGACAACGCTTCCTTTATTTCTGCAATTGTTAGAGATCATATGTTCCACGGGGAATAATAATAACAGCAGTACTGATGAAACCATTCATATGGCACGTAGCTCAGTCTAAACCGAAGGAAAGGGCGCTGTACACGAGTTACACAAAAAGTCAATAACAGTCTAATGGTTGTGTAAAGAGACAGGTTTTAACTGTGATTTGAATGTGTCCAGCAATGGCACATTCTTCACATGGTCGGGAAGACTGTTTCATGCAATGGGACAAGCGACATTAAAGGAACAGTCGCCAAACCCCGTTGAAAAATGTCGTTTTTGCCATTGATTCTTCGATGAGTATCGTAGCCGACATTATTCTGTTACGATTGTCTGCTACCTGAATGCAGAAGTCAGAGATGTAGTCTGGCTTTCTCGGTTGTTGGCCCTTCCATCTGGAATGACCTACCACTTATAAAGCTTCGTTTTTACTTGTATGCCATCTGACAGGGTTCTACAAGTCCCTCAAGTCTTTTTCTTTAGTCGTGGCTGGGCCGGAAGCGCTCCTGAGTAGTTTCTTGAAGGGGCGCTATATAAATGCTCTGAATGAATGAATGAATGAATTCAGTACTTTATATGCGATCAAGCACAATTTGTAGGTTATCCGCTTAGAAACACGCAGTAAGTCAGGTAAGTGTAAAGCGTTATAAAGGTGTCTAAAGAGCGCACTGAATAATTCATTGGTCAAGCTATAAAATGAGATACACCTCAGTGTGCTGAATAGATTTAACTTCAATTGCTAGCGACATCTTACGACCGTTGACACTAATTTGTATTTAACTAGATGTGAAACGTTTTACCTAACGCAGCCCATGAATATATAGCACTGTTAGGATTGTCTTAAAGGTGTTCAAAGAGCTTCAAGATTATTCATATGTCAAGCTATTATTGTGAGTTGCCTGAGTTTAAAGAACGGAGAAGCGAAAAGACTGGTCAAGACAATTATGTGGATTATGGTACGTTATGGTCCTGAAACGTGGGTTCTCAGGAAGGAGGATATCAGAGGGCTAGAGGCTCTTGAGACGTTAATATGGCTTAGGATGGAGCAAGTTAGTTGTACAGAGCATAAAACAATAAGGAGGTATACGACAAAAAGGTGGGAGAGGAAAGATCTGTGTTGGCAGCAAAGAGAGGGAGACAGAGGAAGTGGATTGGTCACATACTGAGACATTTCATATTTTAACTGAATAACTACTGGGACATTTGTCCCAGTAGCTTTAGAATTTGCCCCAGTAATTTTATGATTTGTCCCAGTAGTTTTGATGATATATCCCAGGTTGGTATATATCACCAACTCTACTTTCAATGTTAGTTTCCAATAACATTGAAAGTAGAGTAGCAGACTTTGTCCCAGTAGTCCAAATCCTTTAACCCTTTGGAAAGTGATGTGAAGCATTGGAACGTTTGTCGTAAGGTGGGGTATGACAAACCCAATACTTCTTTTTACTTGCAAGTCGCGATATCAACTACATTGTGAGCTACAGTGCTAAACTATAGTTTTGTAACCAATTATCAACTAAACTGTGTGTGTGTGTGTGTGTGTGTGTGTGTGTGTGTGTGTGTGTGTGTGTGTGTGTGTGTGTGCGTGCGTGTGTGTGTGTGTGATGTAATGTACTTTTTATGTGTATATATTATATATAATGTAAACCTGCACTATTTCACACCTGTAAAACGTTTTCCAGCAATGCTATATATTTGGCGACTTCACTTGTACTGATGTTTATGGTCTCTTTGAAGGCTGTGTAGAATACGTTTGGTCAAGTTTTAATCAACTTGACGGGAACTGGGTAATAACGTGATGACGATAATTTCCACACCTTTCAATTCTACATCTAATCACACGATTTCTATAGCGCCTTTATTCAGATGTGCAAGATATCAGTCGTTGTTTGTTTGAAGAGAGACCGTAGCGAAAATTTGTTTGAACAACGGCTCATAGAAGTTGTTCCGGTTCGAAAACTGGATGTCTGCATTATAGAGACCTTTGAAACAGTTTCAGATGAAGCTATATAAACAGCCTACAGATAAATTGCACAATCACGTACCTTGAGTGACATTAGCACAAAGTCGTATCCATAGGCTATATCAACGCCTAAATAATTATGTCGCTAAAAGCAGAAATGATAAAACTCCTTTGGTCTATATGATAGCTTCACAAAACGACAAATTTATTTCACTATTTAAACACCTTTTAAGCATTTTCAACTGCAGTTTTATATCTGTTACTGCGTTTAATCAACTAATTGTAAGAGCTGTAATATGCCAAAACTAATCTTTGTCGGCGGCAACGGCCTATGTTGTCATAAGCTGCCGTTAAACGGTGGACACACACACACAATCAACTAATTAATAAATAATCACTTAAAAGAGTACAAGTAGAATAAGAATCTAACGTCATGATATTATTATAATTAAATTTGTATCGAATCATTTAATCACAGTGTGTGTATCACAGAAAGTAGGCCTAACCGATGCATTACTTTATGTTGTTTAACATTGAATTTTGTGACATTGTAAGGATTTATTTTGACACCTTTAAATGGTGTCGTTTGGACGTTAAATTTCTCGTTTTCATTGTATGGTATAAGCTTACATTGTGAATTGTCGTCAACGGCCTTTGATGTCATAAGGCGACGTTAAACCTTTGATTAATAATAAATAATAATCAACTAAGAATATTGAACATTGATTGATTGTAAATGTAAAATTGATAGCTTGATGTTAATTTAGAGAGATAGATGTGATGCTCTGCAAATATTTTAATTAAGAATAAGAATTAGATTAAAATTGAGGAGAAAACAGTTATTAATAGAGCCTATATGGCCACCAAAAAAAAAAATAATGAAAAGCCTGTACGGCTAGAAGATTAATTTTGTTTCGTTTTAATATCAAAAAAAGAAGGAAAAAAAGGAGAGAGAAAAAGAACAACCACCTGTCAAATTTCATTGTTACAACTTCCTGTCAGAAAAGAAGCAAAGACAAGAAAAGAGAAAGAATTCTGATGAAAAACATTATTCGAAAATGAACTTAAATACGTCAAAAACTTTAAAGTCGTCAATATCCTATCAGAAATAGAATCCAAGACGGAAAAAGATAAAGAAAACTGATGAAAACACTACACGAAAATGAACTGAAATGCATCAAAAACTTTAAAGACGTCAACGGCCTTTGTTGCTAAAAGATGTCATTAAACTTTGGATAAATAAATCATCTTGTAAAACGCATTAAGAAAGGAAAAATACTATAATTATCAACATTGATTATATCAAATATATTCAAGAAACTAGCAGAGTAAATTGATTATAGCTAAATTACCATTTAAATCAAAATATATGTGTATGATTAATGACTATTTAAGTCAGCTGATTGTTTGTTTGATTATCTCATTACTTTTGTTTTGTTTGGTTCTGCATGTAAATAGGATGACATGTTATTGTAGAAAATGGAAAATTATGTAAATACTTGTATAAAAATTGTTGGAAAAAGAGCCTAAAGGCCATAAAAGAGCCAGAGAAGGCCAAAAAAGAGAGCCAGAGAAGGCCAACATGACTTAAAAATCATTAAAGTCATTTAAAAAAAGAGCACGTAAGTGACAGAGAAAAAACGGAAAAAATGGAAAAGGAACAGGAAAAACCCAGAATTATAATAAAAGAGCCAATAGGCCAAAGACAAGTTACAGACAAAAAGAAAATGTAAAGACGTCAACGATCATTGTTATCATAAGATGTCGTTAAACTCAGGAGAAGAAGAATCACTCCGCCACTGATCGTACCCTGTCAGTGCCAGTCCCTAGCCTGGATGAAGGAGGAGGGCGACGCAATGGTCTTTGTTACCACACAGTGGTCGTTAAACAGTAAACAGGCAAGCACTCAACTAAACTCAGCCACGCCCATGCCCTAATGCAACTCAGTACCAGTCCCAAATCTGGATGCATGAAGGAGAAGGGCGACGCTACTGATCTTTGTTATCACACAGCCAGTGTCGTTACTCAACTATCTTCTAGTAGACTTCTTCAAGGGGCCCTATATAAATTCTCGGAATGAATATAACTAAATAAACAGATCATTCAAACAACTCCGTCACTATCCTACCACTGGCAGTGCCAGTCCAAAGCCTTGTGAAGGAGGAGGACGACGCTAATCACCTTTATAATGACACAACGTCGTTAAACAGCAACTAACCAACTAACCGTTGAATATGACCTTCCGCCGTTAATGTCAAACTTTGGTTGATATGTCAACAACCAATGCTGCCTAAAGATGTCGCTGAACAATGGAAACAAAATCTAATACGTAGGCCTAACTAACTAACACTAACCGAGTCACTTTTACGACGATCTGCATTGATTTTCCATTCGCTTTTAGTACACTCTCATCGTTAAAGTGTTAATTAACTAAGCAAACAAGAATGTGACAGTTTCACACTGAATGATTCTGTCCGAAAATTAGACACCTCTAAATTGAGTCCTATCACTGCTATATATAATCCTCCATTGCGTGAAATTTTCAGTTTCATCTTGAGTCCTCTGTCTACACGAAGCTTAGCTGTGTCAAAAAATCGAGCAACAAAGAATGTAATGTAACAAAACATTTATAAAGCGCCACTTAAGAGTCTCTCAGAAGCGCTCAACACGTGGCCATCAAACAGCTGAAAAATGCGTCTTTAAGAGTTTAGAGAAAACTGTATAGCCGCGTGCAGAATACTTATTGGAAACTCGAGTTTTATTTTCAGAAGATTTATAGCACTAGGAAAAAATTACGACTGTACAGACACGGAAGTGACATGATTGAAAACCGAGATTAAAATTACAATTTAGTAGTTTTTATTAATAATTATTAGGCAAATAAGATAGGTTCTACATTGAACCACTGAAAACTGTGCTGGGGTTCAACATACCCAAGGTAATTTTTCGAATTTACTGGGGATTGAAAAATGAATTGTAGATTTGAGCCTTCCCAACTCTTCTGACAAATCAATTCCTGGTCCTAGACTTTACACGCGTACAATTCGCTGAAGCTTAACGTTGGAGGCTTGTACTTATATTTCTGATCTGTATTTGGGCTGTGTTGAATACGTTAGATGACGTTTCAATCGAGACGGGAACTGGGAATAATAACACGATGACGACAATTTCATTAGGGGGGCCCGATAGCGCATTGGATAACAGCTGGCGTAGAGAGTGAGAGGTACCGAGTTCGAGTCCCGTTGGGCGGATATGCTTTGTAGGCTGCTATTAGCGCCGTTGTATTACAAGCTGTCTGTTCTGTTAGTAGTTAACTAGTTAAGATTGTTTCAATTGCATAACATGTAAATGTACAGCGCAGTGCGTTTGTCAGGCGCTTAATAAAGAAAAGATTATTATTACAGTGTGATTCTCGTTAACGATAACGATAACGAAAATGTTCGTTAACGAAAATAAAATGATTTCGTTAACGATAACTATAACTATAACTAAAAAATATCATTAACTATAACTATAACTATAACGAAAATAACAATAACGAAAATTCATCTTTATTTTCGTTAATGCAAAAAATAAACATAGGAAGTGCAATATGGACGATTCGACATAAATGAGAGCGAAAATGCGATATTTTATTATACAATTTGTCAGTTACTTTGGAAACTCGTGTATTCATGAAGCTAAATGCACCCATGCTTCAAAGGCTTTCAAAGCTCCAAGCAAATTGTGAAACAGCGTGTTAATACGTACAATTTTACATAGGCCCCCTATATAGCCTTAATTATTGTAGCTAAATAGTAACTAAAATTAACTAGAATAAAAGTCCATTAACTATAACTATAACTATAACTAAAAAATATTACTAACTATAACTATAACTATAACGAAAATAAAAAACCATTAACTATAACTGTAACTATAACTAAAATAAAATCTGTAAGGAGAATCACACTGTATTATTATCATTATTATTATTATTATAATGGGCAAATTTATTTCTTCATAAAGCCAACAAACTTATGTACAGACTGATTAAAAAGTAACTGTTTTCAATAATTTTATAAGCCTTCGATCAGTCCTGGGCTACTGTTGTTGCAATCTGTGGTGCCTAAAACAGATAGAGAGTTTCCAATTTGTAGGGCGACTGATAGGCGTTGTAGAAGATGACTGGTCTCACGCTGGTCGCCTGTCGCTGCTGAGATCTTGCGTCCTAGTTCTTGGACAAACTGTAGTGATTCTGTGTGCCAGCTTCCTGCAGTTTCGACTGCCACAGGGACGAAATGATGTGATTGTGTGATAGCAGCATACTTGGTTTCCTTGTTGCGAGCTGCCTTTTCCGCTGCCGCACCTGCGATTTGCGATGTCAAATGTTCGTAGGATACAGCGAAAGTATCTGGCACCGTGACATCCCATGCCAAGCAACGACCTCTGTGCCAAGGTATGATGGTGACTCCGTCAGGCCTTTTGCCGTCTGATCTGGAGAGGCCATTGGGCTCTTTGATTGCCGGTATTTTGGCTCTGGTGAAAGCTCGCCAAATAACATCGTTGAGCATGCCATGTCGATGTTGTCTTCCTGGACCTTTATTATTATTATTATTATTATTATTATTATTATTATTATTATTATTATTATTATTATTATTATTATTATTATTATTCATTTCTAAATCTAATCACACGATTTCCGTAGCGCTGTTATTCAGATGCACAGAATATCAGTCGTTGCTTTTTTGAAGTGAAACCGTTGCGAAATATTGTTCTAATATAAACGGATCAATAGACGGTTCTAAAACTTAAGTCTAAGATTCAGAAGAAGAGAAGGCGCCCTTCCATTAAACACCTCTTTTAAGCTTTGCATTAACCCATAAGTACAAGAAGAAGCAGACGAATTGAATTGGTTTGTTTATGGTGAGAAATGTATGGGTTTCTAATTTGAATGTGTTTTTTTTTTATTGGATAGAACTGATGCTTAACAATGTTTTTAATATTTTTGGTCTTTAGTTATTACTTAAAACTAGTTTGAAAATGTTTATGTATAGGATTCATTTTGAGTTAATTGTAATTGATAAAATCAACATTTAATAATATTGATGCTTTGATTGTCATGTTGATATTGATTATTGAATCTGTTTGTACTATTCTTGATGGACTAAGAATATTGAACATTGATTGATTGTAAATGTAAAATTGATAGCTTGATGTTAATTTAGAGAGATAGATGTGATGCTCTGCAAATATTGTAATTAAGAATAAGAATTAGATTAAAATTGAGGAGAAAACAGTTATTAATAGAGCCTATATGGTCGCCAAAAAAATTAATGAAAAGCCTGTACGGCTAGAAGATTAATTTTGTTTCTTTTTAATATCAAAAAAAAGAAGGAAAAAAAAGGAGAAAAAAGAACAACCACCTGTCAAATTTCATCGTTGCAACTTCCTGTCAGAAAAGAAGCAAAGACAAGAAAAGAGAAAGAATTCTGATGAAAAACATTATTCGAAAATGAACTTAAATACGTCAAAAACTTTAAAGTCGTCAATATCCTTTCAGAAATAGAATCCAAGACGGAAAAAAGATAAAGAAAACTGATGAAAACACTACACGAAAATGAACTGAAATGCATCAAAAACTTTAAAGACGTCAACGGCCTTTGTTGCTAAAAGATGTCATTAAACATTGGCTAAATAAAAATAGAAGAACAGTTCCTTACACACTTTTCTTAGTCTTTGCATTCACCATATAAGTATAGAAGAGCAGCAACCTTAGGGCAGTATTAAAAGCAACGAGTTAACAACTTATTTCATAATCAATCCTATAGCACATATCAAAGCATGGACCAAAGTCGTGATAGCATGTACAGCAAGTGATTGACGGGTGGCACGGAGTTGGCGTAAGTAGTAGAAAGTACTAGAAACACGAGTGGGAGACACCATTTATGTGATCAGACAGAGAGAGGCAAGGCCGTATTTAGGGTGTTTTGGGTGTTTAAATGAACTCCCGAAATTAAATAATGTATAATAAAAATATTGCATTTACTAACAGATACGGTGTAAGAAACTCTAGAGCACTCATCTGAACTTAGATGATGCAGCTCTACAGTGCTTTGACAGCTCACAACGCTCCTCAAAACCCTTATAGATGGTTGACTTGGTTGCTTGTCAGCTTGTTCAAGAACGAGTAAACACCCCGAAACAAAATCCTGGCTACGGCCTTGGAGAGAGGACAGAGGTCGAGGACTTCAATAGAAGTTGTTTCCGTTGGAAAACTGGAGTCGAGAAATTCAGAAGAGGAGGAGCAGTCCTTCAAGATAGCCCTCAGGCAGCCATGGGCATGAAGTGTTAGCGACTTCATTTTCTTAGCCTCGGCATATGAGCGCGTGAGGCCAATCCTTTCCCTCACTCAGTGGCGTAAATCATGGGGGGACGGAGGGGACTGTCCCCCAAGTTTTGACTTAAGCCTTCTGTCCCCCCAAAATCCGGCCCTCGTAGGTACTCTGCCCCCCCTCCAACGTTATGTAAAGATTTTTGCCTCTGCCCTCACTGTCTCATCTTGTCACCGACAGTGTAGGATCAGTGTATTCATTATGGACGTGTTTACTAGGAGCACAGGGTCGGAAGAAATCTCGAAAAAATGTCTACTCTGGCGGGGATTTAATTGAATTTTTAACAGCACGCTACAAGCTACATTGAATTAGTCAAATAGTAGTTTCAGTTTAACGACACTGCGTGATAACAAAGATCATTATAGTCGCCCTCCTCCTTTATCCGGGCTTGGGATTGGCACTGCCAGAAAGCGAGCAGTGGCGGAGTTCTTAGCCAAATAAAACGCAGTCGCAAATGTATATAAAATAAAACGAAGTCGCCAAATTCATATCGTCGGTCTGAAACGTTTTACGGGTGTACATTAGGACACTTACTATAGCGAATTTTAGTATCTCACAAAGCACAGAGGAACTCTTGTACATGGAGGTAGAGACACGGGATAATCAGTTATACTGGATGACATTTATTAATAAAATCCCCTAAGTATTAGCCAGTGCTATATTTTTATCCATCTAGTTTAACTTACGGAAATCTTGCTTGCTTGCTTGCTTGCTTGCTTGCTTGCTTGCTTGCTTGCTTGAGCCACAGGCTAAAAAGTCAAATCTTGCGACGACTAATTCGATCACTTACAATCATTCAATCGTCATGAAACTTGGCAGATAGACTCGCCCCTCGCAGACACTTCATTCAATAAAAATTTCAGCTCCCCAAAAAAGGCAAGCTTATAGAATCGGGGACTCAAATTTTCGAATCGGGGAATCCCCTTTTCCGATACGCAGCGTTGTCATTGGCCGCAACAAAAACGGGGGCTCTGCCTGATTAAACGCACGCTACTTGACGTAAAATGACCGCGGACTATGTATTTGTAGAGGTAACTGCTTCGTAAGACGTAATATAGGATACTAGATGGATATTAGTAAAAAACTTTGTTTTACGGGCTGTTTTTTTGTTTTTAAATTTTATTTCCATCCCCAATTGATCACTTACAAT
>JACEVL010001775.1:0-24062 GCA_020284085.1 Aporrectodea caliginosa
TTAATTGAATTTAATCAATTAATCTCGATTAAATTTAGGAGATTAATCGATTTAAAAATTATTTTAATCAGTACCGGCCCTATCTTAAATGTTAAAAATCTATTAAAGTTCTGCATATTTTCACGTTCTTAAGTGCATTTCAACATCTTGAAACCGATCGCCTTTAAGGTTGTTAATTTTTCAGTTCAGTTGTAGTCCCCGTTTACTGTAGGCCTACCCAATTGCGGTGTGTCATCTGGCTTTGCCATTAAGCGAATGTAATAATAAGTTTATCAGCCATGCTTACAAATACGCTACAATTATTGTTTTACTTTGTATTTCTGTCTTTTGTATCAGTGTATGTGAACTGAGGCGCCACAGGCCTATGTTGCAGCGGTCAATCGCATTTGACAGTGTGTGTGTAAAGCTTATCAGCAGTAAGTTGCTACTTACGATGCTATAAAAATTGTCGTTCATTGCAATTACAAACGGAAAAGTACCGGTGCTGTGTTTTTGGCTCTCTTCATATCATTGGCCTATGTTGTAATGCTGACTAATTTTAAAATAAAAACTGATGATGAATTTGGTTCAGTGTGATTCTCGTTAACGATAACGAAAATGTTCGTTAACGAAAATAACATGATTTCGTTAACGATAACTATAACTATAACTAAAAATATCATTAACTATAACTATAACTATAACTAAAAAATAATACTAACTATAACTATAACTATAACTAAAATTAAAAACGATTAACTATAACTGTAACTATAACTAAAATAAAATCTGTAAGGAGAATCACATTGACTTGGGTTTGAATTAAGACAAAAGCGAGAAAACATAGTGGCGAAAGTATAAAGACCAACGATCCACAATGATCTTGTCACAGGGCTATAGAAGTTTACATAACGTAATGGTTTACTTTCCCCATTATATCGACGAGCATTGCTAGATTCGTTCATTATAATATGTATTCCAGATAACTGACGTCAGTGCATTGGACTGAAGCTTCAGAAATATATACTTCTAGTGTCATCATTTTCTCCACTACGGTACTGAAGAGATGGCTGCAGGACCCTTTGTGGGACTGTTTGCAGGAGGTCTAACTGCTGCTACAATAACGTTGGCAGTAACGACTGCAGGAGTCACCCTTTCAGCATCTGGTGACTCGGTTTCGAACATTATCAATGCAATAGCCTTTGGTGTCGCGCTAATAAGTTTAGGAATTTTCATATATTTGATAAGCGAGATTACGAGGCCGTGGCGTAACGAAGGGGGCAGATGGGGGCAGCCGCCCCCGGGCGCGGAATCAGAGGGGCACAATTAGCTGTCAGTGGTACACAGCGCTCTGACAAGAACGATTAGAAGTCAACATGAAAATTAAAAGGGGGAGCAGACGTCAACCCTTGCTCCTGGGCGCTGAAACCCTTCGTTACGCCACTCCTGAGAAGCTCTGACAAACATAATAAAGTTGGTGCTATATTTATAGGCATATATATATAGTGTACTTCGCTATTAGTTGGACTCGAATGATAATCTTCTATGAACTCGTCTAAATAAAAACAGTGTATGAAGTAGAAGACACGAATAAATTGCTACTTATAAAAAGAAATTCCATACTTCAAATATATTATCCAAAGCAATACTTCATGTAATTTGTTCACATAGAACAACCGTGAATTGATCTTCAAACAATGAACCGAATTACCCGAAATATCCTTACTTTAGTTACAGCAGCGTATAAAGTACAGTATAATTATGTGCATTTGTGTAATCTGTGTCATTAGTTAAGTTATTAGTTAATTAATAGTTAAGCTTTGCATAACTCCGTTCCTTTATTTACTGCTGGCCACATTATCATTTATTACAAAATGTTCTCAGGTGGCCATGGTTAGCGGGAACTCGGGCAATAACAGTAATTCATTTATTTCGGGGGTTGAACGCGTAAGCTCTCCCTTAAATACGTCCATGGTTGTACTTGTTGCGCTTTGGCAAACACTGAAACAGATTGGATTGCCACTCTGTGTCTACGACATCCCTACAGTGATGTCCATTATAGATATTTCAGCATTTACTTACAGATTACCTGTTTTTCTTAATTAGCATCAAATCATTTGCATCACTTAATCGAGCTTGTTAAAGTGTACGCTTCTGTGCGCTACTTGTAGGGTTCTATACTATGTGCTTAAATAAATAGACCTCCATGTAAAATATGTTGTAAGATCTTGTGATGACATGGACAATTCACATAATGAAAAAGTTTTACGTTTACTTAAAGTTAAAATGTTAAAAATTAAAGTAATTGAACCACCAAGCATACATGTATGTTAAATTGTTAATGTTTCATGCTCCGATAAACTATCTAGCATTTTAGTAATAAATGTAGACTAGCAAATTGGACAATGTATGCAAACGTGGCATTAACAGACTATTATTTTACTTAACCAATAAAAGCATTATGTTTTGTTCAGTGGTTATCTTTTTAAACTTGTAATCAGGTCGATGTGTTGTTCAGCGGGGATCAGTGTTAGGTCCACTACTGTTTTTAATTTGTCTGTGATTTCAATGAATTAAGAATCAATATATCGCAAGGCATCAAAGGTTGTATAGGTTTTTCAAGACTGTTTTTATTTAACCAAATGCATCATAGAATAATATACATGCTACATTTTATATCAGTGACACGAGAAAGGAATGCCGATTAAAAGTTTTCTGCTTGAACAGTATACAAAGTCTTCAGGAATTCTGTTAAATATTCGCTGTTAAAAGAAATACTATTCTACTCTGGATTCATCATGTATAGATTGTCTGTGCCATTTTACTTCAGAGCTTCGCCTCTGTTGACGAACTAGACATATTCATATCCTCTGGCCATGCTAGACCTCAGCAGACATGCAACAACGATGAACACCACCTGAAACAATCAAATCGATTCATTGTAGTCATACTTAAACAAAGAAAAGGTGCAAGTTAGACCGTAAGGGCACGTTGGCTTAGGTACCATAACACAGAAGATCAGAAAAGTAAGCAGCAGGGACGAGTTTTTAATTTCTTTCACAGTAGATAGTTGTATATTATACTGGCGCAGCAGAAACGTAAATTAGGATCGTGGAAAGAATAAGTAGGCCTAAGATGAAAGGTTTTTACATAATGTAAATCGCTGGTATAACAGTTAGGCTTAGGCAAAGACACTGCGCTCACATAATGTAGGGCCTATTCATATTGGCTATTGCATTCCTCTTGCGGACAGAATGAATGGTCCTATAGTGACAGATGTTATTGGCTTAAAATCATAAAATAGTTTCCACAATGATAATAGCTTTAAGTTTATCTAAGCATAAACGAATATTTTTAAGAAGTAAAAGAGGTTGAGATTGAGTGGTAACCATAAGAACTCTTGCTACTTGCCTCATAAAATTATATTGCCCAATCCTAAGCGTCGTCACAGTCTGTGACCATCATGTATGCATAGGCCTACTTGTAACCAAACAATCGTCTTTTATGTAGGCCTACCTTTCAAAAGCGCTGCCTACGCTGGCGTTATCGAGGCTTGAAAGCCTGTGTGCTCAGTGACCTCCTTTAAGTTCAATAACCATCACATCTCAGTTTGAGCCTTGTAAATTGTACATTTTTGAAACCACCCACGGATGGCAATGCATACAGACATACTCTTGTAGCAAGACAGACGCATCTAGACCTACAGAGAGACAGACGGGCAGACTGCCGTAGCATTCATGAACCTACCTGAATGACTACAACTGCGATGACGACTCCTATCAAAATGCCGACGTACTTCTTGATCAAACTGTCAACCTTATTGTCGCAACCCTGAAACACATTATATGTGACAATCAATCAATCAATCAATCAATTTATTGTTCCCAACAATAAGATAAGAGACAACCGTGCATAATGGGTATACGGCCTATACATCGCATTCAAGCACACATAGAATTGAATTCTATTAAAGTAAAACAAAAACACCCTGATGTTTTATTATTATGTAGTTATATGCTACTTTGTTTCAGCTCTCATGTAGTCCTTATGTTTTACCGGACCCTTTTCAAAGCACAGAATTTGTTAAAGACATGCTGTACTGGCTACCTTGCTCAAGCAGTAGCCCATTTAATTACACACAGAAGTAACGGTATTGTAGCGCTAAACGACATCCTATGGCTTTGCCAGGGCATTAACGACGATCTCACCATACCATACCTTAGAGGCTTAGACCCTACACTTCTGTCTAAGCATTGGTACGTTTCAAGTAAAGCATTGAGAAAGCAAACCAAAAAGGTAACAAACGCTGGATACATAAGAGATCTGAACATCTCAACTTGTATAGACCTAGGCTACTCAGGTTATAGTGCGAAATGGTTATAGGCCTAGTGCGTTATAATTGGACTGCCAGTGATATGCTGACTTCTAAACAAAGGACTCTGCATCAGGCAGACATTTATTTTGTAGCTTTAAGGATCTATGAACTACGAAATTGTATGAATCGCATAATGCTAAGTAAGTCATGTTCTCTGTATGACTAGATGACTATACATGTATATATATGTCTATGAAAATAATAGCGTTAAGGTTAATCACTTAGTTTCAATCTAGTTAAGGTTTATCTTTTTGCGATAGCTTTCTCTGGATTGAATCAGCCCGTTGAACATTGGTGCTAAGTCTCATCTTCTGTTGTTATTCACTTCTTACTTAAGTCGCCCTACCTAGCGGGACTATTGTCACTTCTGTGTCCCATTTTGTTGCTAATGATGGGAAATAATTATGTTATTCCTGTTTTGCTTTTCAATGGTTCCAATAGAAAAAGAGTTGAACTAAAGACAAATTTTCAACTGATCTGCGCGTATTAATATTAGTTCCCTACCTCTGTGTAAACGTATGTGGTGCGTTCTGCGCTGTCGTTTTGGTAGGCATATTTACGGCAAATGGTGACGTCTTTAGGATGACCCGATTGGTTGACTGTGCAGCAAGTCTCTGGCACGATCTGAAGACAAGGACACACAACAGACTTCAGTCAATAAGGCAGTTTAATGCAGCGTAGTGCAGTTAAGAACAATACGTTTAAGTACAAAACAATAACAATGACACACATCCCAATACAATTTCTATCAATACAGTACAATATTAAGCATGCAGTGATTGTTACGTATGCAACTGTATGTCGCTTGGGCTACATTTCACTAACGGGCGAGTTTTTACAGCTTTAATCGGATCACAACTGATGCCGTAAGGTTTTTCTTATTAAGCAGGTCCTTTTAACTGAGAAAAGTCTTTTACTCTGAAATTGCGATGTTTAGCGACTCAAACACTATTCACCGTGACTGCTTGCCATATGCAGCCCATATTATAGGACTCATATTCCCATTATATGGGACCTGTACTTATTTACTTACTTACTTACTAATATAGGTGATGGTCAAGTGAATATGCCTTAATGAGTGAACTGAGTGAGATAGAGTGTAAAGGAAGAACAACAAAGGTAAGAGAAAAGAGCCTTGTGGAACTTTGCCAGTGGGAGATCAATGTTGAGATGAAAGAATACATGCATACTGTACATAATACACATGCTTTGCATACTGTAAATACTATACATTCTATACATACTATGCATACTATACATACTATACATGCTATGCATACTATACATAGCCTACTATACATACTATAATACTATAATACTATGTATACTTAATACATACCCTACCATACTTATAGGTCCTACATACATGCATACATACATATGCACCTCGATAATGAATTGTACTTACGTTATGAGTGTCGTTGTTCCATTTGCTCAGCTCCCAATCTTTTGGTCCTTTTTCAGTTATGCCACAACAGTGCAGCTAAAACAAAAAAGCAACAAATTCTACTTTTGCATTGATACGGTCTCTTGTTTACGGTACATAGGCCTACGTAGGCCTATATTTGTTCTCATTCGATTTTGAAATCCAAAAGACGCCTATTTACAGAAATAGTCACTTACCAAACATCGAATTGTAATTGTAATCGAACATTTATATAGCGCCGCTAAAAAATCAGCAGCGCTCTCGACCTGCGTCAGTGCTTGCATCAGGGAACAAGAAAGTCTTAAGACGTCTACGGAACTGGGAGGAGAGAGGGCTAGTAACTCAAGGCAAAGAGACTGGGGAAGAGTTACGGCGATTGTAATAACATTGTAATAACATGCAATAACATGTAATTTGCAATAATATTGTAATTGCAAATTTGTATAGAGCCACTTAAAAGTATACTCATCAGAGGCGCTCCCGACCTAACACAATGAAAACACAATCGAAGAGAAAGGTCTTAAAACACCTGCGGAAAAGAGGAAAAGAGAGACTGAGGAGTCCATGTGGTAGGTTGTTGTTCTCGTCAATAATAAAATTAAATGATTAACATTTGCATCAACTGGCAATAAAAATGTAGGCCTACAGTGCAAATATACTTACATCCTTTTGAATACTGTCGATAAAGGCTGTTGAATCGTTATGATATTGTTGGCCGTATTGGTTGTGTACAATGTCCAGCATCTGGCTGTCCAAACCGGAGATAATCTATCACAAAACATAAAATGGTTTATATACCATTTCATATATAGGTTGTTATTGCCTCTACAATAAAAAAATCTTCTTCGCTGTGGTATCTAGGCCTACAGTGTCTTCATCCTATATTCTTTCCTATATAGATGAACGCAATAGCCGTAACTTAATTTGAGGCAACTTCTCTTCTTATCATCAGGGCAGATTATAAAGATCTTAATTGGAGACAACAATGTAGAAAGTGAGCACGCAAGGCAATGGCAGTTCTTGGTATGATAAAAAAAAGGAGTGTCAAGCAGATGGATATCGACAGCAATTCACTAACTGGCCCATTTACTAAATGCACCTTATTATTATTATTATTATTATTATTATTATTATTATTATTATTATTATTATTATTATTATTATTATTATATGAATATTTATAAAGCTCAAGTTAATATAACTAGGCGTATATACACCGCATATGCGTCAGTAGCAGATGGTCAGATGACGTGAAAGCAGCGCTGAGATCCAGCAAGAAAAACAAAGCGAACGACAACCATGCACTTCGTGTCCAACAAGTCGTACAAAATGCACAGGATAACGGTTTCAGAAGAGTAATAACGTCTATATAATTATGCAGATTGAAGGTGCGGCATCAACCTCGCCTTAAAATTTGGCAAGTTCTCTAATCTACTAGCGTCACCTATCGGCCTTTAATCGATCCCGTCTCCGGCATTTCATTCACTACTGAAGACTCACCTCTTCTGCAAGCGACTAACTTTTACACCGAGTGGATTTTAAAGGTAGTCGCTTCCAGAGGAGAAGAGTGTTTCTCATTTCTTTCAACCCAATGTAACCCACAGTGAAAGCTCCTTTGTCTCCGGCACGCCATGGTCTGTTGGAAATCGAATTTTGTACTTTCTTATGTGCAGTACCTCAGGCATTGATGATTTGCGCTTAGCCTGGAAATGCGCGATATAAATTTAATATTAGTATTATGAACATGTTCTGAATTTTATGTAGGACGTACAGAAACGGAGCCAGAGGCTTTTGAAGTAGAATATGGATAATAATGGTGACGATAATGACGACAACGATGACAATGAAATGATTGTTGTAAATTGTAAATACACTACCTGGTTATAAAACACACCGGCCAGTATCACGGCAACGATTTGTAGAATGAGCACCAGTATCAGTATGCCGGAATACTGAAAGAGAAGATAAAGAGTACACACTGAATGTCCAGTTCCATACTTCATCAGATTTATTAAGACCTGCTAATGGTAGTTTTCATGCCATATGTAGGTAAAATATGTCTATGTAGGTAAAATATGTATGTTTGTTGCAGCTTATAAATATAGTCTGGAGTCTGTCATGTCGCTTTGACCTGGAATCGTTGTCTGTATATATCTAAACCATTGGACAAGTTGTAGGTCAAAATCTGGGAAGAAATCTACAAGTCAACTATAGGCATCATTTAACTGAAGGCGGATCCCCAGTACAGGTTGTCTTAAAGATCATTCTATAACTATTATACACTGTGAGCCATAAAAAACCGGGCCACTTTATGTTTAGCTATATCGCGGTCGGTATTTTAATTTTTTTTATAGTTTTTGTGTCGTTTGAAAGAACAATTAAATCTCTACGATTTACTTATTTACTTGCGCGGATGACATCATATCCGTTTCGCAGCATAATGTAAATAAAGTTGATGGTTGAAAATTTGAGTTAAAATTTTAAAATGTTGAGTTTTGAGGATAAAATTTTAATTAAAAATCTGCGGGAATGCAAAAATTATTCTTCTAGACGATTAATTAAGGAGTTTCCGAACAAGAATTGGAAAAGAAAAACATTAGATGACTTTCTGCGAAAGTTGAGAACTACCGGTTCAGTTGAACGCGCTGCGGGAAGTGGTCGGCCAAAATCGTCGCGAACTGAAGATAATATCGCCGCCGTCAATGAATTGGTTCAGAGCCAGGAAGACAAGCCTAAAACACATCTTTCAACCAGACAAATCGCGAGAGAGCTGAATCTTACACAAACGACGGTCAGACGCATTATTCATAACGATTTGGAACTGAAATGCTTAAAAAGACGACGGGCTCAGGAACTGACCACCGCTAATCGTCAATCTCGTTTGGTACGAGCTAGACAATTGCTGCAGCGTTTCTCAGTATCGGATGTCGGTTTCATTTTCTTCACTGATGAAAAGTTATTTACAGTTGCTGCGCCGTCAAACACTCAAAACGATCGTCTTTATGTGCCTCGTTCAGTGTCAAAGAAACAGATTTCATCAGACCGTCTGTTGCGTACCAGGACAACATTCAGCAAGTCGCTCATGGTTTCCGTGGGAATTTCGAAACTCGGTCGCACAGAGCTTATATTCGTTGACCCGGGAGCCAAAATCAATGGCCAATATTATCGAGACGTGATGCTAGCACAACATTTGTTGCCACAAATGCGCCACATTGCTGGCGACATGTTCATTTTCCAACAAGATTCAGCTCCGGCGCATCGGGCTCGTGAAACAATTGAGTATCTGTTAGGGGACTGCGGGTATACCCGTACCCGCGGGTTTACCCGTACCCGACCCGTACCCGCGGGTCGGGTACGGGTCGGGTACGCATTTCACGGGTCGGGTCGGGTACGGGTAAGGTCATCACGGGTACGGGTATACCCGAATTTACCCGTGCCGACGTGAAGTTTTGGGGTTACAATATCACCTTTACATATAATAGAGAATATCGGCGCACAATGACCCTGACCCTGTCTGCAACGTACTATTAACAGTTACTTGGTGTTCTAGGTGACAGTATAGACCACGGAGAGAAAATGTACAATGTAATTGAGACAGCACAACAGTTGCATGTGACAGGTTCCATAAGTTGATTGCCTATTATTATTAATACTACAACTGCTGCTGCTGCTGCTACTACTACTACTACTGATGCTGTTGCTATTATTACTACTATTACTAGTACTACTACTACCACCACCAACACCACCACCACCACCACCACCACCACCACTACAACTGCTACGACTACTGCTACTGCTACTACAACTGCTACTGCTACTGCTATTATTACTACTACTACTACTACTACTACTACTACTACTACTACTACTACTACTACTACTACTACTACTACTACTACTACTACTACTACTACTACTACTACTAGGCCTACTACAACACTACTAGTACTACTACTACTACTACTATCATCATCATCATCAGCCTATTTATTATCATCACTACATGCTGAGTTGTAGGCCTATTGGCGTGGTAGGAATAGGGACTTTGGGAAGGCATGCTAATGAAGTGACGGGTATTGTACGGGTACGGGTATACCCGCGGGTACGGGTAGGGTCGGGTAGTAATTTTGAGTACGGGTCGGGTACGGGTACGGGTAGCGGTTCTGTGTTACGGGTACGGGTCGGGTATCAAAAATGCTGTACCCGAAACCAGACCTCTAGTATCTGTCTCGCAATGCACCATACTTCATAGGGCCAGAGATGTGGCCACCCAATTCGCCTGACCTAAATCCTCTCGATTATTCCATCTGGTCCATTATGGAACAGCGCGTGTACCCACAGCGCATTCAGAACACTGATGAACTTCGGCAGTGTCTCGTATCCGTCTGGAACGATCTGGAACAACATCTTATTGACACTGCAATTGATCAGTGGCGACGTCGCTTGGCAAAATGTGTACGTGAAAAAGGAAGTCATTTTGAACACAAACTTTAAACAAATAAAGGCACTGAAGAATTGTTTGCATTTAAGTAGTAAAAAGGCAGCATTTATCGATTCTCACGTGTTTTTTAGTGTCTTCAGTTTCGCAAGACAAGTTTAGCATACATGTAGGACTAAATCGATAATGTTTATTTCTGCTCTTTAGAGTATTGATTCCTGTTTAAAATAATGCAACAAGTGTAAAAATCGATAAAGAAATGACAGAGATATAGCTAAACATAAAGTGGCCCGGTTTTTTATGGCTCACAGTGTACAACACACATGGAAGAGAGGAAGATGTAGGCCTACAGTCCCACGGTCCTTTGAGCTAAACCCGAGAGCCAGTCATAAGCATGAAGTGGCAGCGACTTCATTTTCTTAGTCTCGGCACACGACGACGGATGGCAAGTCCTCTTCTTCGCCGCCTGGTCTTCTCATGGACATTGTGCAGTAAGTATACATGTTTTACAGCTGTGTTCTATATATAGGAGACGCAAGTGGAGCAATCTTGGAAATGAATCCTGCACTGTCAGGGATTTCAACTCCCGACCTTCCAGTTGTAAGTCTAGTACGCTAACCACAGGCTATCGCGATGGTCTTGACTATTATTGCCCCTCTCTCTCTCTCTCTCTCTCTCTCTCTCTCTCTCTCTCTCTCTCTCTCGCTCTCGCTCTCTCTTTCCATCATTCTTCCACTCTGCATTTCACTCTCTCCTTCTATGTAGCACACATTCATGTCAGCTCCATATTGTGCATGTTCCTCTACTGGGCTGCTGTTTGTCAGCTTGTTTACCTAATAAACGAATATAGGCCTATACTACTATTATTCACACTCTCAATATATTAACTAATTTATCTTTCTTTTTTTCTCTGTTTCTCTGTCGTTCTTTATATCACTCTTTTTAAAGTAAAAGTAACTAATTAATACTGATGAGTTTGCATCGTTTCATTTTCTCGATACTGCGATTAGGCAATGTCATTTATAATTGCGTATATGAAAGAAAAAGCAATTGCTAAACCAGGAAGTTCCTCTTTCGTTTATTTAAGATTCGGCTTTTGCTATCATTTCCCTGTTCTTGTCGTTGTCTGTTTCTGGATTCTCTACATATGCGGTTTGTCTCACTGTCTGTCTCTATCTGGGTGTCGCTTTCTTCGTCCGACTGTCCGTCCGTCTGCTTGTCTGTCTGTCTGTCATGTCTGTAATCTGTCGGTTTGCCTAACTACAAGCCTACACCAAACCATATACATGTACATGTAGGTCCGTAAATACGAGCTAATGTTAAAAATTATACAGAAGCCAAGTGTCATGTTTGCTGAGCCAGAGGCGAAACTATGGGTTCCCAGGGCTTGCAACGGTGGAGGAAGCAGTCGATAATCGGGAAAAGGGAGTTAAGCTCAAAACAGGATAAAGTATGAATAGGCCCAGTGAGTCCATTTGACTAAGCTAGTCTTTCCAAAACTGTGTGGGTTGCGAAACCTTTTTGATATGAAATCTTTTTACAGTTTTAATCCATGAAATTTATATAATAAATTATTTAAAAATGAATTTTTACACGGAAGCCTTTTCTTCTCGGAGTCTGAATATGATGTAATAACACATGCATACAGAACTTTTATCCAATTTTCTCACAGATCCTTGTCTTCCCCTCACTGAACCCTTGGGTTCCGCGGAACACACTTTGGGTAACGCTGGATTAAAATGATGTGGGACCGAAATTTGAAGGACGCAACTTGACGGAACACTCACTATATTGCACTACATAATATTATTTTGAAACATGTTTTTCTTGTTAGTAGTTAGTAAGTATCGGGCCCTTATGACGTGCTTCTGTTATCGCCACGTTAACAGTTTTACCGCCGAGTGTCAATATCCAATGCCTGTGGTTTCAGGCGAATCGAAAGAAAACATCGGTCTGTTTATCTCAACATAGGTTCAACACGGAGTTCTACGTATATATACTGGGTTATAGTAAATATTATGTTAAGTCTGTTGGTCTCGATTTGCTCCATGTGACCGTGCGTTGGATGTTGTTATTGTCAAAGGTCGCCTGTGCGTTTGTTAAGTGACAATGATGCTGCCTTTAGGTTTACAGCATCATAAAAGACCTAATAATCACATAATCACTTCTTAGGGCATAAATTATGATCAGCCCATCGACGAAAGCAAATACTTCTGGTAATAATTTGTACGTAAATGTTTTCAGTCTGTCAGTCACACAGTCAGTAGTCAGTCAGTAAGCCAGTCAGTCAGTCAGTCAGTCAGTCGGTCACTCAGTCACTCAGTCAGTAAGTCAATGACTGTTTAATCCTATAAGCCGTAATGACTTTATAATGAACCACGCTATTTGCTAGGCCTTCAAAGACACTCCCTGGTGCATGTGTATGGAACTGTATAATCATCTTCCAGCCTAAGCTGTAGCGCATGCACCTGTTCGTCGCACTACGGTTGCTGATGCAATACTTACGAAGGTGAGACATCCGGTGTTTTGTTTGGCGACGGCACAGCAGCCGACGATGGTGATGAGGAGGAGGATAAGACCAACGACGAGGATGACTACAGCTGCTGTGAGGATCATATTGGCTGATGAACCAGCAGGAATGAAGTATTCATTGTGAAGAGCTTTGGCATCGACGACGAGGAAGATGCCGAAGCCAAGCAGAACGAGGCCAATCAACTGCAACCAACAACAAGCAGTTCGTCAATGTACAAATACCATATTCGATCTGTTTGAAGGAGAAGAATCAGAAATAGTAGTGCCAGTAAAAATAATCATAGCAATAATCGTAGCAATAATCGTAGCAATAATCGTAGCAATAATCGTAGCAATAATCGTGTGATGATGATGATGAGGAGGAGGAGGAGGAGGAGGACGAGGACGAGGACGAGGACGATGACGATGACGATGACGATGACGATGACGATGACGATGACGATGACGATGACGATGACGATGATGATGATGATGAGTTTAAGAAGAAGAAGAAGAAGAAGAAGAAGAAGAAAGCACGAGGAGGAGAATAAAGAAGAAGAAAAGAACGAGGAAAAGAATAAGAAGACGAATCTTAAGAAGATCGAAAGAAGAAGAATCTGGAGAAGAAGAATCTGAGTAAGAGGAAGCTGAAGAATTTGAAAAAGAACTAGAAGCACAGGACGAAGAACAAGAAGAATCCTTTAAACCAACCCCAGAAATCAGCTTTGGGCAACCCTAAATTCTCAGCCTTCACAATGACAGCAGTTGGCCGGTCTTCGCCATTGCTGTCGGATTTTCCATGACAGTGTAATGTCAGTGTATTGTCGGTGTAGGCTACTCATATACAACTACAACCGAGAGTTGCTTACTGGTGCTAATGGAACAGAAATCTTGGAATATCTGTTGGGTCATCGCATGGGTTTGAACACCCGATCAGTGGGCTAAAAGTACAGCACACCAATGACGACACTGTCGACACATCACACTCACACCAGTAAATCATAGAGTTAAAGAACAATACTCTGGTTCAAACGCTTCTACAGAAACTCATCAAAAGCCATGGGTCGTTAGACGATGTCAACACTTGATTTCTTTGAACTATTTTCGTAAACAATGGAGTTTCTGCTGTTGTCAATAATAACCAATCAAGGTAAACAAAAACAGGCGCTATAACAGTAATTAGTTTGTAATTAGTCGATTATTTTGCTACGGCATTTCACTGCACTATGACCTTTACAAGTGAATCTCGATGGTTCAGTTGGAATCATTACATTTCCAAAGACAAAGCTCTTCAATCTATCGCTTTGTATGTTTAGAATTGCGTTTGTTTTGTCTAATGGAAGTACATTTGGGGGGCGGAGAAATATGCGCCAGGTTCAAGAAACAGCGCAATAAAAGTGGAGAAACGCAAATAAGCTGTTTTTCTAACAGATCATGTGCGGTTAACGGCCCGCCACATATATTATATCTATTGTATAGACCGAAGCCCACATAGGCTTCTAGTGCTCGAGTGCTCAAGGTGCACAGCCACAAACGCGTGAAGATAATAATATGGCAGGGCTCTTTAAGGGCGTCTCTGCACTTTGAACCTGTCCTATACGGCTCTCCGTGCATTCACGGCACACTGCTAAACCACAGCGCGTGATGCACACAATAGATCAACTCAACATAATTCATATTATGCGTTATGTATGTATATATCAACGTGCATATATATTATATGCTTACATACACATTGCATACATACATACATACATACATACATACATACATACATAAAGCATTATTTAGCTGACCTGTGGTGCATCACGTGCTGTATATATATATATATAATTATATATATATATATATATATATATATATATCTGTGTGTGTGCAATGTGGATTTTGTCTAAGTCTGTGGCCTGCGGCTTGTCGGGTTTGACAAAGCTTGAGTGTCAACTTGATTTAAACATGCGTAGAATGGAAAATCTACTTTAGTCCAAAAGACTGTTAGTTGGTTATCTAGACATTTATATAGCGCATTAAAAATATATATTACAAATCGTAATCTCTCCATTTATACAACGCCCAAAAAGGCGAAGTCACGGGAACCAACTTATTCACAGGCGCTTAATCAAACATAATCGATAGGCAACAGTACTGCTGCGTATACGCTATAGCCTAATTAGTGCTAAAGTCATTAGGAATATAAAGTTCATATGCATGCAGAGCTCACATAACAGCGGTGGAAACAGAGACTGGCTGACTGATTGATTGACTGGTTAACTGACTGATTGACTGACTGATTGATTGACTGAATGACTGATTGACTTATTGATTGACTGATTGATTGACTGGCTGATTGACTGGCTAACTGACGGACGGACGAACAGACGGAAAGAGGTTCGCAAGGTGACATGGTTGTCCAGAGGACCCAGATTTCTACTTTAACAGTCCATCGTAAGCTTGGCTGTGGTCCAAGCAGACTTCTAGATTAGGTCACCTAACAACCTACTACATGACCTCTTTAGTGTTTCTTTGCCTCCTCCGTAGACGATTGAAAACCATTTCATGTTCGATCGTTGTATCATTTTTGCAGCGCCTTTAAGGTGTTTTTCTGAGGTGGCGCTATATAAATTTGAGATTACAGTTTCATCTAATTATCCGATTCACTGAACCGTTGATCAAGTCGGTGGATGGATAGACATCAAAAGGATGAGTCATTGCTCAAAGAAATTGATTGTTTTGACGAACACAGATGGCTGTGTAGATTGACAGGTCTTGCAGATTCCTATAACTATTCATACCTGTCAGCACTTACAGTTCAAAAATGCGTGAACTATTGCGATGAAATACTTCATGAAAAGTATTCGGAACAGACTGAAGATCACATCTCATAAGAATCAACAGAATGTGATTGAAAAGGATCTTCGGGGTGTGAAACTGGATAATGAACATAGCCATAATGGGTTGGTTTGTTACAAGTGTTTGGCTTCATAGGCCGTCCACAGACACCGTACTTTCCTTTAACCTCATTGAGGATGCACAACGATATAAGCTGTGCCCGTGTAAGAGACGCAGATCAGCCATCACTGGACTGACTGACTCTGTAGATCTATGTAGGTTACTATGCCAGCATAAGTATGGCCATATATAGGCACGATTAAGCTAAAGGAAACTTCCAGGCCTCCATGATAGGCCCACATTGTATACTCAGAGTCATCTGATCACTTCTGTACCAGCATAAACAAGTGACAGTGAACGCTGAGAAGGGAACGCCTCCTTAAACTGCGAATATTTGAGAAGTATAAGGAAAGTGGCAATAAATTAAATAGCGATTATCGTGAGAATGTAGAGGAAATATACAGCATGTGGGCCTATTATAGTTATCCTGTGGACCTATTTACATGCTTGTAGTGTCTCTTGCAGCATATTGGCTTGTCATGAGTTCATATAACGCCTTGGTTAAAATCTGATTGGTAATGAGGATGTAACCATCCTACAATAGTCTTAATACGGGTAGTAATAAAGTAGTATAGGCCTATACAAAGAGTGCTTTGGGTCCGTATTGTACCTAGTCATAATTATAGTCCTAATACAATTGCAGTACCCGGTAACGAGAAGCCCAATGGTGCCATTATTCCGTCTTGTATCTACTCATAGGCCTAAATATAATTACAGTAATGAGAAGCGTAATGTTGCCATTATTCTTGCTCTGACAAACTGTCGTCATACTACAGAATAGGCTACATAATTATAAGCCTACTTCATTGTGTGATGTGTGTGCGTGTCACAAAAACCATGGTTTAATATTGATTTCAGGAAGAGGGATTGACGTCTTCCTGTTTGTCTCTACAATGGCCCACGAAATTCTATAAAATTCTACCTAAATCTAGGCCTACCTAGGGAACCTACGCATGGTCTGATGTATATTTATAGCCTACACATAAAATCAGTAAATGCTATTTTTAAATAAAAAGAAACTATAATCGAATTTGCTCCAATCTCATAGCGTTATGATGAAAAAGTTGGGGTGATGCGGTTCAGACTTTACAGTCATGAATTTGGACTTGGACCCATCTCTGTTTTCTCATAAGCACGATCAATCCTGGACCTACATGCATATAATATACGTTAATATTTCATCCTGCGTATTATGACGATGAGTTCTCTGCCATTATACAATCGAATAAATAATATTATTATTGCTTCGATTGTATCAACCGCCTCTGGTACATAGGCCTAACCGTTTCTCGTTGTACAGCCTAACTCATTAGCTCGTTCACAGCTATAAAAACCAAAACATCTTAGTATCTTAGTAACTTAAGAATGTCTGCTTATGATCTGTACTTACCCCGAAAATGAAATTGATCAACAGAATGATTAGTTTGGCACATTTCGCTCCACATCCAGTTTCAGCCATTTTTACTCTCGATCTCTTCGACTTCTTCTCAAGTAGTAGCTTCTCAGTACGACTTCTCAGTACGTCTTCTCAATGTTCTCTCAGTACGTCTTCTCAATGTCTACAACTTAAACGACTCGCAAAACTCGCTTCTTCAGCAAGAACTAAATAAACGCGGTCGATGTAGTACGTGTTCTCACGTGGTGTTGCGATGAAGTCTGCTTTTCGGCTGCTTATAGTCCGCCAAATAGAAAGACCAAGGTTTATAGCTTCGCCAACCGGATTTAGTATACGTCTGCGGCGGTTAGATGGCTACGAGAGTTAGCCTGCCTGTGTTATAAAGACGTAGCAGTGGGCTGAACTTGACTTAATGGGACGTTGTGACTATGAGTCATCTCGTCTCAATTGGTCGAAGAGTCACCCTCAGCCTAACTTCAAAGGCTGATAAGTGGAACAGAAGCTCTGACCTAATCAGTGATCAAAAGCCATTTGACTAGACTGTTATAGGCCTATTATAATTGCACGTGCGATTAGAAACTTCTATTGCGCCGGTGTCTAATGCACAAGGCATCAGCTGATGGCACACCAAAACCAAACCGTAATCAGGTCAATATCCAGAAGATCAGTCTGTAAGATCAGTCCGTATACACGCATAAACACTTGAGTCTATGATCATCTGCATGCTATAGGCTATATATATATAAGTATATATATGTATGTATATAATTATATGCATTATATACAGTGTGTGCGTATATGTAAATTATGGCTTGTTTATCATCAACGGAGTCGTCAGCACATGAGATTCGTTCATCGGGTACCCATCAGGGATCATGTGACTCTTAAGTCAGTCGATCAAACAGATAATTTAGTCTATCGTTGGGCTTAAAGGGTCTAATATGGGCTTTCATTTTCGTCATTGCTAGAAAGGTGGTGAAGAAGATCAAACTTAAACGGAGGAAGAAAAGAAAACTCAAGAACTTAAATGATTACTGTAATTATATGTATTTGCAAATGACTTACAATATTTTATTCTTTGATATGAAATCTGTGTTCATTGTTGCATCTATATATGTACGTCATCGTAATCGTAAAATACTTTACAAGTATAAGCAGAATATCAGTTCATTCACGAGCGACGTCAAGTCAGAAGTGTTGTCGAGAGAACCGAGTGACTTAGAAAGTCCGCTTGCCATGGGATGAGGCAAAAAGAGTTGCTCAGGTGTATTTCGTTTATAGGATGAAAGAGATTGAAAGGCGGAGAAGTGGATGAATCAGAGAATGCATCCTTGAAGAGATGGGCTTTAAATTTGGAGTGGAAAGTATGGGGTGACGGATAGGGGAGCTTGAAGCAGATGAGAGTGTATGAGCGATGACATTGAAAGAGTAACGGATGATTTGCGGGATTCTAGAGGAAGATCATTCATTCATTCATTCATTCATTCAGAGCATTTATATAGCGGCCCATTCAAGAAGCTACTCAGGAGTGCTCCCGGCCCAGCCACGACTAAACAAAAAAGACTTGAGAGACTTGTAGAACCCTGTCGGATGGCTCACAAGTAAAGAGCGGAGCTTAAGCAGGAGGTACTTCCAGATGGAAGGGCCCACAACCGAAGAAGCACGGCGCTGCCTGATAGCCAAGCGAGCCCGTGGAACTAGGAGCTCAACCCTCGTCGCAGAGCGAAGCACCCGACGCGCTGCAACGTCAGACACTTGGCGGCAAAGATGGCGCAAGTAAGAAGGAGCGCAGCCAAGAACGCAACGAGAAACCAGAGAAACCTGATCGTTCCAGAGTCGAGTTGCGGCGAGGTATGTGGATCGGTGGGAGGCCTTGAGACGATTGGAGAGACTGGAGAACGGAAAAGAGTGGGATAGGATCATAGGAGGATGGCTCCGGATGAACAGAGTAATACGAGATCTACGGTGTATGCAATGTAGTAATACACAGACATTGTCATCTAAGAGAGCAAGAAACAGGAGTAAGACATTGACAGATATTTCTTGGACTCGATATTGACCGTTGGACAAAGCAAGCATTGTGAGGTTATTTGCGTCATGCGACATAAGATCCTGCCTGAGGGTAATGGACACAAAGAAGAAGAGTATTGTCTGTTGTAAACCCAAGCAGCATGTGTTAACTTAGTCAGTGTATTGACTATTTAAATGAGAGAGCTTTAGAGGTCGCAACTTTTTGACTGAGCCTCCAATGTCAGTAATCTCGTGCATGCAATTGGTATGCGTAGGACCAGCAGAGCTGATTTCAACCGACACAGTTCTCTAAATAAGCTTAACTAATTCTAAATAGCCTACTGTGCCTCTGTGTCTCTGATTCAAACATTGACGTCTGGCAATTCATTCACCACCCATTTACTCATTCGTTCGTTCGTTCATTAAAAACTTGATGTAGCTGTTAACATGAAGTTGTAGTAACTGTAGGTTTAATACATTGTCCTCGTCTCAGTTTTCACATTAGACGATTAATGTAACGCATGTAAAGCCATCGTCAGCACGTTGGTACGCTACGATTTTCATGTGCTTGTACTGGTATATTTACAACCTAGTAGTTGTAAAATCTTGTTCTCGTTAATCGAAATGAAGTTATTGTAATTTTGGTAGCGTTGTACAAATTCAGGCTTGTAGGCCCCTGATGCTATATAATTAAAACAATTTGTTTAAGCTTGTATATAGGTAGCTGGCTGATTAAGGTGCCTTATTATTCAATTGTCAGTGCAAGTGCTAAGAATAAGATTTAAAAAACCAGATGGAGTTTTATTTGTGTTGTTAAAGCCTGGTCACTCTCGGCCTCCTAAACAGATGCTGGAAAGATGTATGAAGCACCACAAAGCCCTGTTACCCGCCTTTTTGTCATCCCGCTCCTCCTGCCTCAGTCTTTCTTCACCCCCGGTCACTACTCATCTCAAGTTCTCCAACCGAGCAATGTCCTATAAACTGCGCCACGTCCCTGGAACGACCTTCTTCCTAAATTTTGCAAATTTTCGGTTCCTCCACCATCATTGCCAATCAATCACCCACCATTATCTGCCTCAGGCTCCTCTGTCAATCACCCCTCGGGATTTCCACTCAAAACTGAAGTCTCATCTGTTCAAGAATTCATACCTCGATTCACCTGATCCTCCACCTTCTAATTCTCGACCTAAACGACACCCACCTTAACAGCTACCCTGCCCCGTCTGACAACCAGACTGGGACCTCCTTCTGACTACCCTTCGGACAACTACTCTGTCTCGAAGCAGCGCTCGTGAATAAGCTGGTGCCCTGCGCCTGGTTTTTCGAATAACGCTTTAGAAGTTTAGAGTTTACGATTACGACGATATTCAGTAGGCCTACCTTAGCATTGGATTAGCAAATGCACGAACACGTGATAACAGATGGTTGCTGAGTCATGGAAAAACACAAATTTGGATTCACAATAGAGCTACCATTGTCTCAGTGTCTCAGCTTAAAAGTGCTCAACTGACATTTGTACGATGGCGTCTAGCAATGGAGGTTGGGGTTGGGAGAACGATCTCCCACGGTTGCCAAAAGTGAAGGGGATTTATCGTACATTTCCGATTATAACTTCTGAGTCTCTAATATAGGCAATTAGGCCTATAAGGCGACCAGAGTGGTGCGTTTGTTCTCCCATTACAGGTAGACGCCGCTGCATTTTCATGCAAGTGTGCGTACATTTAATAGGCCTACGATAATTTGGGTGTGAGCGACGCACTATAACTTATATTATGTAGCAACGTCATTCAGGTCATAACATCTTGATTATGATGCACAGCAATAGAGTTACTGCAATTAGGCCTATAAGTAATAATAATTATAGCTATAAATATGATATAGGTCTATATGTATATATAGATATATTAATGCAGCGCTTCCTCATAAACTCTCGAAGAAGTTCATAGTTGGCTTAAAATTTAAATAATACACTTCGCAAAGAGCGAAAGTCTGTTCTTATAGACGATTAATAAACAAACCAGAACATCCAAGGTGGGGCAATCGGTCCATTAATTCTCCACCATTTGACTTAGGGAGCCCACAGTTGTGTTGCCTCAAACTCTTTTCGACGAGGGTTGCCTATATACTTATATAGGATATTATCGAGATCCTGAAAACTATATAAACAAGATTATGAAAATAATGTGTATATCATAGAAAGTTGTCAAAATTCTTCGAAACTCCTAAGATTCTGGAAAGGAAAGGAAGAATATTCTCTTCCTCTACTTAATATCGTTTATTTAACGACGCCGTCATATCGACGTCATACCTTCCTCCCTAAGTATAAATACGTCAGTGTTAGCATGAAAGTGACGAATTACGTCTAAAATTGATGACGACGGCAACGATGAGTCGATGACGACGACAATGATGCTGCTGCTGACGATGACGATGATGATGATGATCACCATTACAGTACCATCCTCTCCGTTACCATCGACACCACTACAACCGCAAACTTCGTCATCATCTTCAGCATCATCATCATCAGCAGCAGCAGCAGCAGCATCGATCATGTCAGCATCACCATTTCATTACCAGTTAGACAGAGATATGCCACAATAGGCCTACCTTTGAAAACTCAGTCAGCTGAATCAGTCACGCACTTTAGCCATCCGGCGATGGCCGTGAGTATGAAACAGTAGCCACTTCATTTTCTCAACCTCGGCATTCTGATACGACTGACACTTTTAGTGTGGCTGCTTAACACAGATGTTAGAAGACTGCGATGAACTTAATCCTACTTCAATTAAGTGCTGGGCATCTGCTGCGAGTAGACGGTTAACTTTAGCGGCATCTCTGGCCATAAGATTGATGCCCATGATTGTGAATTCGTCTGTTGGTCATCCATTCTTCTCCAATCATCCATTAAATCATTGATCGAATGATGCATCGATAGAAATCGAATCGAGTTCTATCCACTTGAGAGTTTCCATGTGATCGATCTTTAATCGAAACACGTGGAACCGATCCACAGGGAAATCGAACTGAGACGAAATCCCGCCTCAGTGTGATTGGTTGATGGCCTTGTGTGTATACATCTAAATGGCGGTCTCCATTAAAATTTAATTACACGTCTTCCCATAGATAGCCTGTATGCGTCTTCTTTGGGTCTGACGCCTAAGCTGCAATCTTGAAGCAGTGAGCAGTTGAGACTATGTTAAATTGTATTGTATAAATGTATACTTAGTACTTACTGATAATTCCTGTGGACAAAATAGGTTAAATTTTGCCACCAAGTCTCCATCAGTCAGGACAATAATTTTTAGAAAGTCGGCCTACCTGAGTTCCTTGTAAATTTGTAATGTTAATTCGTCTACACGAAGGTGACATGTCACACGAACAGTAAGAACTGTTCAAAATAATTTCTGCCGACTTCAACGAGTTTTGTTGCCATAAGATGCCGACTTAAACTGTGAATCAACCCAACAACAGCAATTAGACAACATGTAGGCCTAGCTAATATGCTGTTGCTGAGAATGATCACCACTACACCACAACCACCATGTAGCGAACATGGTAGGCCTATGCATGCCATTATAATATAAGTTTTGAGTGTCAAGACACTCAAAACAGCGCCTCTCATACATAGTCTCTGAGTCCTCATCACTTTGTTTTAGAATGTCATGGAACACAAGCCTTAATTCACTAGATATTATAGTTAAAGTTAAGTCTCGTCACTTTCAAACGATGTTATTTTTAACACTCTAGTGAGTCTAGTGGAGTATCAGGGCTTTGGCTTTCTATGGATCAGCCCTCCAGACGCATCTGCCACCTGGCGATTCCAACGGACGCTAAAGGATGAAGCGCATCAAAACACTGATTTGTAGATGACTATGAAACAGCATGTAGAATTGTAGATCCTTAGATATTTTCTTTTAAGTTCACGTCACTTCTTAGTCAATGTTTCTAGAAATATGTTTTTTCTGGAAAGCGATAGAATTTCACAAATAACCTGGCTGCCAATATATATATATATATATATATATATATGTGTGTGTGTGTGTGTGTGTGTGTGTGTGCGTGCGTGCGTGTGTGCGTGCGTGCGCACGTGTGAGACCTCCGAACCCATGACTTTTGCCCGCCCAAGAGTCGCAAAGCCATGACCACACGCAAACCCATGACGTCATGGGTTTGTTTTATTGTCGAAATCGACTCCAGGACGGTCGATTTACTATAGAAAGGAGGGAATTCCCTCCCCACTTTTAAGCCTGGGGAGGGAACGTGAAGGAATTCCCTCCCCACAAATTTTCTAAGCTGTGACATACAGTCATATTAGGGTCACAAAGCTAGACAACTGCCAAGTCTGGTAGGATGATTTATTGTGGGAACATGGCTACTGCAGGAAACAGTCGGCTTGAAAGATATATAACAGGTGTGAAAGATAGATTTCGTTCTTAAGCCAAAGCTGGCAGAACTTATGTTGTGACAAGCGGTCAAGCGCAACGCATCATCCTACAAGACAGGGCAGACAGAAAGTGTTCGGAGAAATTATGAAGACAGCTGTGATATATATTATATATATGTATATATATATATGTATATATATATATATATATATATAGAATATTCAAAGTGTGAACTGTCAGGGTGAGAGAACCATAGACTAGATCAGTTCATCTCGAGACCTCGTCACTGTATTCGGGTGTACAGAGGATTATAAATAATTTTAAATAAATGAAATTGATAAATAAAGTGCTGTAATGTCTAGCGGATCGCCTTAAAATCATTTAAACAGTGTTATCTGTCGTTTTCAAAGTCATCAGCTGGAAGCTGTGCTGATAAGTAGCCTACAACTAAACGGTGCAAGTGCACAATATATTTTAACTTCATATTTATAAACAATTAGCCATAGGCCCAAAACCTAAATCTGTGCATCAGAGAAATTGATAAACAGCCTTATAGGTGTACATTTTATTTTCTTCCACAAAGAAATCCT
>JACEVL010001776.1:0-23284 GCA_020284085.1 Aporrectodea caliginosa
TAATCATCCCACCAACAGCGTACTGCCAGTGTACTTATCATAGCGGCGTTGACTGGAAGGCGCAAACAGCCCAATGCTCATACCAAATTTCTGCCCCGCATGAGATTTGAACCCGACTTCTTCTCGATTGCAGTTCATCAGGCTAACCACTGGACTATGGCGCGCTGAAGTTGCTGATCGCTGCCTGATGAAATCTTTGAACCTAATGCATATACCAGGACATTTAATATAGCGCATTTTCAGTCAACAGAGAATCGATCGGCAGTTTAAGAGGACCAATCTCCATCACAGTCGCCGATATATGACAAACGATTTCTTTGAACAACTCCTCTGAAACGACGCAGCGCTCGTGAATAAGCTGGTGCCCTGCACTTAGCTTGGAAGTGGCGCTCTAGTAATCTGAGGCTTACTATTAGTAGCCAACAGTGCTCAACCCTCACGTTTGGATAGAAGAGCCTTTCATGTCGAGTTCACCTTACAATTACAAGCAACTTAGTCCCATAACAATCGATGACGTGTGTCCACAGTTTAACGGCAGCTTATGACAACATAGGCCGTTGCCGCCGACAAAAGATTAGTTTTTTGGCATAATACAGCTAAAACAGTTTCACAATTTATTCAGACGGCAGAGAGTGTTTCAAAGGTGTCTTACGACACAATCGCTTTATCCATTCTATAGCGAAATCTGGCGGTTTTCAGGATCTGCAAGGTTTTCTGTTAGAGTTAGCTGTTCATCGAGAGCTAGTGGTTGATACGAGTGATAGAGGGTTGGTTTAATAATGAACAGCTTAGAGAGGCTTGTTTAGAATTAAAAGTTTGGAGGGGCTAAATGAATTGGGTGTGGTTTAAAGTTACCGGTTTGGCGGGTTAAATGATGGATTTGGTTTAAAGCTACCAGCAGAAATGCAGTAAATGTCACACTCGAACCATTAGTTTCGTTGCTCGACTGTTACTATAGCGATCGTAAATAGCTTCGCCCATGCTCAGTCTTCAAAGAATATTTCATCTCGTGAGTTCCCATAGCTCCCCTTGTTGGCAACACGCTAGGTTTGCTATTACCATTGTTTTTCTAGCGCCAGTAAATCGTAGCTATTACTTCGGGTGAATGGCGCTACATTATGCAGCCTGAAACGGTCTCGTGGTCTGGGTGATATTTCTCGTAGCATTCGGGGTCAACATATGGTCACTAGACAACAACTTCAACACGCCGCTTGACGTCGCTGCAATCCACAATCCTCGAATGACCGTGGTCCGCTGTCTGAACTAGGCGGCGTCTGACCAGATGTCCAGCAATGTTCGAACCGTCAAGAAGCAGTGGGAATCGGCCATCCGTGACGCCGAGAGACGAGCCAAGCGCTTCCAGAAGTCGCCTCAGGAGATGGAGGTCGCAGGAGCCGACGGCATGAAGCTTAGTTCGAGTCGTAGCTTCCAGTCCTATCTTGATTTTTTAACTAAAACCATTCGTAGATCCAGTCGAAATATTACAGATGCATCTTAAAACCATTCAAGAACCATTCTAAATTCGTTCCAAAACCCATTCAACAATCAACTCAAGCACAGCCCTCACTTCATTCAAGCTCCATTCTATTCTTTTATTAATAGGTGTGGACAACGATTACAATCTTTAATCTAAATTAATCACACGATTAAAATTTTTAATAACGCGATTAATTGTTAATCGCATGTCATAAGCGATCAAATCGGCTTCGCCCTCCTTCATCCAGGCTTCAGACTGGCACCACCCGATGATATGGCAGTGGCTGAGCTTTTCTTTCACGTATAGCCATCGGAGATTGATCCAATGAATTTTGTGCAGTGTTGGCGGTTGCTGAGAATGTCTAAGTTGCATATGTGGTCAGGGAATAGAGAGAGCAGAAGAGTGGTCATGTATTAGGCTACTGTGGGATGTATTATTATACGATGCGAACGGTGAGAACTCTTAAGACAATTTCTGTCGACGTCAACAGCCTTTATTGCCATAAGACGTCGTTAAACTATGGCCCATCCTTCGAAGTAACCTACCTGATTTATGTATGCGTGCACAAGCACAACCACGAATACTGATATACTGTCAAGCATACATCCGAAAAGATACGCTTACATACAACCACTCCCTGCTTGGGAAACAGTTAAAAGTGACGGACCTTATACGGTTGAATCGGTTTTGATGATTTACAAGAGCATTAAAAAAGGTGTGTCACCTCAGTAGCGGTTAATCGTTCGAAATCTTAACGACAGTCTTTGAAGCGGAGGAATTTCATCAAGACTTCAAACTTGGTTAATTTAGAATTCATTTAAACGAAGTTCTTGAAAATAAAGTTAAAATTGTAAGTTAAAACGTAAATTGATTATTGTCAAAGACTGTTGGCAGAAACATTGGTTAGATCTTTGGAAAATTAGGGTAACTTAATAGTTCCTTCGATAGCGTAGGCGTAAACGTAATCAGTTTAACTTCAAGCTTTGATACACTGTGTTACACTACACAGGGAGTGCCCGATAGTATGTCGTTTGGACGCTAAGTTTCTCGATTTTATTGTATTTTATACATTGCGAATTGTCGTCAACGGCCTTTGATGTAATAACGCGACGTTAAACATTTGAGTAATAATAACAATGTCGGTAAGCATGCTGGACTGTTATTCGACAGGTCGGGGGTTTAAGCCCTGCTAGAGTAGGAATTTGTTTCGATATTTCTGTTATTCCTGCTCCCTCTAGCCAACTCAGCTATTGTGAGTTCACTCTATTGGTGGGAAGGTTAGACGGCGAGGGAGAGAACCGACCAACCGCCCTCATATTATGTCGAGGTTAAGAAAAATAAAATAATAGTAATATAATTTTCCAGTAATAAACAAGCGTTTACTGCGGTTCTTTATAGCAACGGCTGCCGACGTTTTAGAGGTGTTTAAGGAGCGCGCTAAAACCTATCGGTGTTAATATCTGTCTATGTTTTATTCAATATTGTAATTTTTGCAGTTGTGAAGATAAGTTTTCATTGTTGAGCGTCTCGATATTCAACTATAAATAGGTCGCTGGAAATGGGATTGGAGAATATCATCGCTTCTGTTCGTTTCTTCATAAGAAAAACTGACGATAAACTATAATTTTAATCTAATGAGATATACAAACTTCTATAACGTTATTTCCGTAATTCGCAATGTCGGCAATTTGATTGGTACTTGTCGGTTAATTCACCCCATTTAATTTTCTCGTCTACCTTGTCGGTTAATTCAATCCATCAATCAATCAATCAATCAATGCAATGCAATGCAATACAATACAATACAATACAATACAATGCAATGCAATGCAATGCAATGCAATGCAATGCAATGCAATGCAATGCAATGCAATGCAATGCAATGCAATGCAATGCAATGCATTCGAGAATCGAATCGAATCGAGAATCGAATCGAGAATCGAATCGAGAATCGAATCGAATCGAGAATCGAATCGAATCGAGAATCGAATCGAATCAAGAATCGAATCGAATCGAGAATCGAGGCGAATCGAATCGAATCGAATCGAGAATCCAATCGAGAATCCAATCGAGAATCCAATCCAATCCAATCCAATCCTATCGCATCCAATCGCATCCAATCCAATCCAATGCAAATGCAAATGCAAATGCAAATCAAATGCAAATGAAATGCAGATGCAGATGCAGATGCAGATGCAGATGCAGATGCAGATGCAGATGCAGATGCAGATGCAGATGCAGATGCAGATGCAGATGCAGATGCAGAAATGGAAATGGAAATGGAAATGGAAATCCTAATGAAATCCAAATCATATCCAAATCAAATCAAAATCAAATCAAAATCAATCCAATCCAGCGCTCCCGACTAGAGAGTGACATGGATCATATCCCCGCGGCAAAACCGCGGGGTAACGCGGTAATAGGGACAACAATTGCGGTAATACCGCGGTAATGGGGTTTACTCTCGCGGTAATACCGCGGTAATGGGCAATGAGCCGGCAAGAAACCCGGGTGATGTTAAGAACTTGAGAACTGATAAGCAGATTTCCTTATTTCCTCAAGCCTTCTAGTCAGAAATGGTCAAGACTTGGTTAATACAAACTGTCGATAAGATAATAATTACAGACTAATGCAGTCAGCAATACAACTAGCTTTGTAAGCTAAAATATGTTATTTTTTAAATTTTAATTGGTGTAAACTTTTTGCGGGGAATGTGATGTCGTCCTGCGAGGATGGGGAGAAAACCTGCGGGGATGGGGACAAACCCTGCGGGGATGGGGCGGGGATGGGGAAGACTTACTTGTTGCGGGGAGGGGATGGGAACAAGATTGTCTCCCCATGTCACTCTCTACTCCCGACCCAGGCCATACGGAAGAATACAGTTTTCAACAGTTGGTGGAACTGAGAACAGTTTGGCAGGTGTCGTAACTATTGACCCCATTTCATTCTTGCGTCTACTTTGCCTGTTCATGGAGTGCCCATTGACCCGAATAAATTTTTACACGTTTCTTTGACAGAGAACCTTAATTTAGGTGTTATTTCGCTAAGGTGGCTTATGAGTAGTTACCTAACCCTAACCATAGGATGGTATTGACGACACTAACCCTAACCCTGACCCTAACCGACCCTCACGACGCCTAACCTTACCCTAACGAAGGTAACTACTCGTAAGCACTCCCAATTCCAGACCCAGGCAAATAGGTAAGTTTTCAAATGTCCATAAACGTAACGGGGTGTAACACACACAAAATGTCCGCCCTGGAGGATTCGAACCAAATACTACCGCCAAATACATGCCATCATGTTCACACGCCGGAAGAATGAAATTCCCCAGCAGTTTAATGGGGTGAATTAATTTCACGTGGTGAAGTCATGTAGGCTATTGTATTGTATTGTATTGTATTGTATTGTATTGTATCTATCAATTTGTATAGCGCCTCTCGAAGTGCACACCAATCAGAGGCGCTCCCAGTGTGAAAGACCCAGAGAAAAGAAAGAAGTCTTGAGACAACGAAAAGAGGCACTTGGCCCACCAGGTAATAAACAGGAACGAGTCAAAGGCGGAAGCTGGTTCCATAGTGCAGGGCCAATGAAGGCAAAGGCTTAATAATACATTAACATTGGAAAATTGAAATGGGGTGAATTAACCGACAAGTACCGCGGATTGTCACACTGAATGTGATGCCACGAGACGTTTTTAAACTGTGTCGCTACAGCAGTGCTCTTCTTAAATACCTTTAAAACGTTAGTGACTTACTGACTTATGGCCTTGGCGATGTTCCCGCACGCATAAGCCGCTCGTTTATGGAAGACCTCCATCCCTCTCTGTTGTATCATAGCATGCAACGATACAAGACATCGTGATACCGTATGCGACGCCGGTGCTTTGACCATTGACACTAGGCTATACGAACTTTTCATAAAAGTTTCTACTTTAGCACAGACAAAAAACTCAGGCTGCATTCATATTGACACATATGAACATTGAAAGCCCCAAAATGGCAAACACGAAGATGCAGTCCACAGGAGGCCATGCGGTAAACTACTACATTCGAAAGCCAGATGGTGAACGGATAAGGGTTTGCCATGCAACATTCTGTGCCATCTTAGCTGATGGTCAATCAATAAATCAATCAATCATAGAATTTATATAGCGCCTCTTCAAGAGCTCTACTCAGAGGCGCTTCCGAGCTTGGCCTGATCATAGAGAAAAGTCGATGGAGAGTTAACAGTCTGGCAAAGCACTTGATTCAGAGAGGTCAGGTCAGCAGAGCATAGATTAACGAGGTGGAACGAAAATTTTACATTCAATAGCTGCAGCAAAGGTGGCAAAGGCGACATATTGAAAGTTTCCACTGTCGAAGCAGCCATTACAGCAAACAAAAACAAACTCTTCGGAAATACCTCCCACCTGAGCTTTCGATGAAGTGAATGTGGAATATATTTTCAAAAAAAATCTTGCATTGGCATGTTTAAAAAAAAAGATCACATTAGACTATGGTTATAAAAATATAAAATTGTCGTTAATACTTATATGGTTTTTTGAGTCTTAAATGGAATATTGTTAATACTTCATTGCGCAGTCAATAATAAACTTCCATTTAGGTTTAATTTAATTTTGTGCCAAAACCTGCTAAGTACGAAACACTGTGCCAGAACCTGCTAAGTATAACTTTGTAACATAATTTTACCATAATGCAATTTGCCCGGATTTGTGAAATATTCACGAAACAACATGTATTAATAAAGCAAATAATGCCCTGCAGAAAGATTTCACTTTCTTTTAAAAAATTTCTTGGAAATGAAAAAGTGTCTTTTCCCAAAATTTTGGTTTTTGTACTTAACATGTTTTGGAACTCAGCTCTTCAATTGTCTTTGCATATTGATATTGTGTCGCGCAATTGTCGGCGCGCAATTGTCGGGTCACCGAGTAGGCTAGGGTACGCAATTGTAGACGAAAGTTAAAAAAACTTTCTGCCATGGTATGGCTTCCTTGAAAATAACATAGGCCCCTACTTTTATAGCGCCTCTCGGTAGTGTCCTTGAAGGGGCGCTATATAAATCCCCGAAATAATTAATAGTGCGTGTACCTATTTCCGCAAAGACGTGCTTTATCACTTTTTTCGCCTATAAAATGCCAAATGACAAAATTGATCTACCACTCCTATATAATTATTAACTATAGTACAGAAACATTATCAGAATATATGTTTCAACACCGAGAGTCGGTAATGATTTTTCATTTGGACCAGTTTTTCATCCTTTGTAAAGTATACACACATTCGTCATTCGAAGATCCATACCACTGAACTCTCGCTTCAAACATTTTTCTGCCATTGACAATTTGACGCATTTAAATGCATTGCTAAATTAATGTGATTGTTGTTAGCATACATTTTTGGGAACATTCTTTCTCGATATTCACCCATGAACATAATTAAATACCAGAATCATTACTGGTAATTCAGATCATTAGATAATGTCGAGTCTATCGTTTGTTTTGACAAGTCGATCCTTGTTTTTTCGACTTGACTCGGTTATGAAATATTTACATACAATTGTGGGGGCTATTCACACAATGAACAACCTGATACAATGACTAACACGTTTACAATGTTCGGACATTTGTAATAATTGTCATATACTGGGGTAGTTTTGTTTCACTGTTCTCTTTATCATCTGCTGAACTGTGACAGAACCTTCCAAGAGGCTCCAAGCTTCCAACCTTAACCACGTAAACATGACAGAATTCTACCTGTTGCAGACAGTCTTGCACGCAAAACTTTTATTATAAGGATGATATATTCGTGATTATGTACTTCATAATGTACACCAAAGTGCGGTTAGCAATTGGATCAATAAAGGATATACTTACTTACTTACTTACTTACTTACTTACTTATATGTAGTATGCACTATAGACTATTAACTAAGTTCAGTAATCTTGGGCAGTTTCAAGATTCTCGTACTAACTGTAGCCTAAACTAGCCACTGCACGTAGGCCTAATCTACTGCAGTCTTATTTGTTGAGCTGGTACTTATTTGTGTACTGTATTGTAGGAGATTCCCGTGTAGCCTATAGCTTCCTTGCTGTTCGAATCGTTGTGAATAATTATGCCATTGGACTCTTTATTGATATTGCAAACGCGTTTGACACAGTAAATCACAATATACTAATTCGTAAAAGTCCACAATATTGGTGTACGTGGTATTGCTCTTGACTGATTTAAAACTCTCTGGATAACAGAACCCAACAAGTATTATGCAATAATGCTTTATCTAAAAATAAAAATAAAGAAATTCAGGGTACCGCAAGGGTCCATTCTTGAACCCCTCCTTTTTTTACTTTTCATTAACAACCTTCCAAATGCCTCTCCTCTGCTTTGCAGATGATACCAATATTTGTGCCCCTCATAAATCATATACCAAACTAATGCCCGAAGCTTTTGCGGATTTCTTTAGCTTAGCATCCCGTTTTAATCCTTAAAATGTAAGAACCTCTGTCAACTTTAGAGAAATTTCCATAAGAACGAATACTCGGAAATTCTCAACCAGAAGCGCTGGCCCAAGGATTTTGAATACTCTTCCTTTAACCATCCAGATTTCTCCCTGTATTTCTATATTCAAGCGCAAGCTCCACTACCACTTGTTGGCAACCTATCCCTAATTCCCACCCAGCTATTGTAAGCACAACTGCCTTGCATGAAGGATTTATAGAAAAGGTCATATTAATCGATGATGACACACACTCACTTATGACTTTTAATTTGTTGAGTCCTAGTTAGCTAGTTAAACTATATAACACTTAGTTGTATTGTATTGTATTGTATTTTCGTTTATTTCATAACTTGCTGTCAAAACGCAGCAAGTAGCATCAATGCATGATTATGCAGTTATAGTACTAGAGACTATGCTATTATAGCTTTAGGCCTAGATACTGCATTATTCAGCACTATAGGTATAGTTCTAATGGGGCAAATTGGATTGGATTATAATGTTGAGAGTGAGGCTAAGCGAGGTTTCAGAGAGCGTACTACACACAATCTGTCGCTATCTCTTTCTGTACTTGGGTAACCCTGCTAGAGGGACTTCGGTCCCTTAAGGGTTTCTGTCCATTTGCTTTCGGTTTGTCTAGAAATACCTTGCTTTACGATATGATGCTATCTTGCAACAATAAAATGAAGAAACTTGAAGCAATAAAATTTGTGGTTATGGAACTAATGGTTATGGTTATGCTTCAAAGCATTCTTTTAGTTAAAACGTATCAAACTTAAGGGATGGTAAGAAGAATCCATTTAACTCTTCAAACAACGTGATTACTCGCTGAACGCGTCAAAACTGCATTCTTAATATGCAATTATTAGACGTAGTGTCACAAGAATATGGCCTACTATAAGTATTTTATTTGTCGTGAATTACCTCCAGAAAACGAGCCAACTTGCAAAGCAACATCCGAGGTCAGCGACAATGAATGGATAGAGATGCAATGCACTGTGGGCTACAGAGGCAACCGGGCGCCAGTGATTAAATGGAGGCAAAACTACGAGGCTATCATCCGTGATCAAGTCGACAATGACACAGTTTCAAATGTCACTGTTACATCTACGCTGAGAGTGTTGGCGAGAAATGGCATCAGTTGCACCTGCATGGCTTACTTCAACGAGAACATTCAAATCGACTACGATGTCAGTAAGACGACAGTCAGCACTTGCACGTGGACATCGCCACTGCTCAAAAGTTAGACCTGAAAGCGTTGTATCTTAATTCATCTGCTTTTACTTTCCTCTTACACCATTGCGAATCCTGCGGCTGTGTACCACAATAAGCTCTTTGACCTTGCATTGCCGTTCAGTTACAGTACAACTAAGAATCAAAACTACCCCCTTTAAAATTGTAATGCGACTGTTAAATACGCCTGTTTTGATAAATCATTTCTTATCATAAATAAATTTCATAAAAATTAATGCATTTTTAAACAAACACAATTTTGCACATAATATACGTCTGACTAAGTAGTCTATGCGCTTAAGTTTATTTACAGCTGCTGCAAATTAGTGTTCCAGGAGGTGAAGGAGTTTATCATTATCAACGGTATCAAAAGCGGCGAATACATCAAGTAAAATGAGAGCAATTATGGATGTGCAATAACTATAATAATAAAAAGATAAGAATACATGTACAAGCATAATAATTAATTGCTTTCGTCAGGTTTATTGTATGGTTGTAAAACTGGTTGAAATTAAAAACTTGCCTTTATGGTATGGCAAACACTATATAATATTATAGTTGTAATCTATTAGTGTCTGTCATAGACTTTTTTCAATATGATTTATGAAGTGTGTCTTGCAAAATGATCAGCCAAACACTCGTCATCGGTTTCACGACAATAATTCGTCTACAGACTTTTCGTCTACCGACATTTCGTCTACAAAGTTATTTGATATTGTCACTTTAAAATGGAAACTGGATTGATGAAAAAACTGTTTCCCTAAATGGAAGTGGGATTGATGAAAGCATTCCTGTGTTGAAATAGAAGCTGGATTGATCGAAATAATTTTTCCCGTAAATAGAAGCTGGAAACCAAGCTGGATGCATGGATGGATGAAACTAAGCTTCCATTCAATAGAAGTTGGATTGATGAAAATAATCTTTTCAGTAATTAGAAGCTGGATTCCTGAGAATATATAGCGCGTTTTAGGGAAACTATAAGGAAGTGGCCTCTGTTGATTGGCCGTAATGGATACATATACACTTGTAGACAAAATGTCGGTAGACGAAAAGTCTGTAGACGAGTTGTCGCGAAACCCTCATCATCAAATGACGCTTCAAGAGCTTCAGCGTCGACGTCACACTTGTATCCGCTTTATAGCTTACAACGCAATGCACTTGAAGCATCCGGCCCATTTCCTTTCCTTTACCGCTCCTCATGGAAGCAAATATTGCACTCGATCAGCGGATACCCTCGCTCTTGCTACACTTCGCAGCAAGACAGTACTAGTTTTCGGTGGCTGATCCGAATCTTTGGAATTTAATTACCAGTCTTGTGCATGTTCTGTGTTCTCAAAAGGTCATTCACAACTTAACTTATAGACTCGTCTGCTTCAGTTTGCTTACCTACTGTAGCTTGACTTCTGGTTTCCACGACTTATACAACTTCGATCTGGCTTCTCTAACATATATGACTGACTGCTATTTCAAAGCGACCATCGATTGATGCTTTATTTTTTCATTCATTCATTCATTACGAAGTTTTATATAGCGCCCCTTCAAGGTTACTACTCAGGAGCGCTCCCGACCCCAGCACGGCTGAAAGGACAGTTTTGAGGCAAGTATAGAAAGATTCAGAGTGGATTCTGGGATGCAAGCGCAGCGTCAAAGGGAGCCCGTTCCAGAGGGATGGGCCAACCACTGATAAGGCTCGATTCTGCTTAGTAGCTATGCGGGCAAAAGGGACCATGAGCACGCCCCGCTCTGTGGAGCGGAGAGAGCGACGACCCGAAGCACCCAAGGTAGGGCAGCAGAGGTCGCGTAGATAGGCAGGGGCTAGGCCGAGCAAGGACCGCCAGACCAAAGCGATGATCCGATACGAGATCCGCTGGAGTAGGGGGAGCCAATGAAGCATATCCAGCATATAACCTGAGACGTGGCCAAATTTTGGAATACGTCCGCAAAGGCGTGCGGCAGAGCGCAGGACCCGGTTCAGGCACCCCAACCGACAAGCTGGGAGGCCAACATAGAGTGAACAACAGTAATCAAGTCGGACTGTGATAAAAGAGTGGATGAGTATAGAGGTAGAGTCTGAAGTAAGTGAGCGAGCAACAGTGCGGAACTGGCGTAACTGATAGTAAGAATCACCAGAGGCGATTTATATGAGGGGCAAATATTAACTCTTATGCATTGTGGTTACTACACCAGAGAAGTCAGTAGATAACTTTAGATCAGACAGTTGTCGGTCTGCCGGCGGTTAACGAAAAAGTGCGACAATTAACATGGCGTATATTTAGACAACGACGATGGTGATTGCGGGGATGATGACTATGATGATGCTGCGGCTGTTGTTGTTGATGACGATGACGATGACAACGACTACGACGACAATGATAATGAACATATTAAATTCTATACGATAATCAAGAGTTCTGCTTTACATTTTATTATGCCCCATAGTCCGTAAACTTACTATAACACATCGTTAAGATGTTTTACAATTTGTTGCCTTTTCCTTTTTCAGCTGACGACAAAACTGATGCCACAACCCATTGGCCATTGACTTCAATCATCGTAGTTCTTTGTGGCACTGGTCTAATCATTACAGCATTCATTACGACTGCTGTTATCATCGTGCGGAAATCAAGACGAGGTATTATTTTCCGGATATGGTCTATCGCACCATAACATAATTTCTCTTGCGAAAGAATAATTTAAAGTTTTAAAATAGAATGATAATTATAATAAAAACAATGATGGTAACAACAATAGCAAGAGAATTAATAATAATATAAAAAATATCAATATTAATTGTTTGATATTCAGTATGTCTTCATGATTTCTTAATACGAATTCTTGAAGAGAACGATTTTAAAATTACAATTATTAAAATTTACCAGTTTATATAGCCTACTTAAGCTAAATTTTTTATTTAGAAACTCAAACGGTACGACATTGTAAACCTTCGACGAACAAAGCAAACGTTCAACCATCCCGACCATATGAATCAATCTCGAAAATGCCAATTCAAGGAGGCACCACGGTGTTTGGAATGGCACATGAGCAGGTACCCACTGACGAGGACGTGCAGTCCTGGATTACGACTCACCTACACCTCTACAGTAACTTAATTCTAACTGATGAAGCAGAATTGGATGTAACGAACAACATACAAGAGAATGCCATTACTATGAATCAAAGATCACCTGCGTACATGGAAATCTTGGCATAGACTATTAAAGTTTGACGCACTGAGCTGTTTTAATGTTTTAGTCTCCATGACCGTTGTAACTTTTGGCTGATTATTCCAGTTTTTGGCTTTTCAGTTGATAGGACATATTCCCAGAGACGATGCTCACATGTGGGATATTAATAAAAAATACTGCTCCGATATCAATAGAAGTTAAATTGTCATTGCTATTATAGGATTTTGAGTCATGATCTGCAAAATCTTTATGCCGTCGACTAGGCTTACTGCAAAGCGCTGAGGCTTTTCTTTTGAGGCATAGAACTAAATTATAATGCAGATGTGTATTGTAATACTATTTTTTCATTAACCTTATTATGTAGGTGTTTTGTCAATGCCATCTTAATTTTTTCATTTAATAATATTCAAGTGTTTCTAAATAATTCAATTATTCTCAACAATATAGTAAATCTCTATCTTACAGCTCTATAGAATTTTTACAAAAAAGAACATTGCTTCAGTTGTTACATTATTGTCGCGGAACTCGCCTCTCACCCGGTCGGGCAATTCGCACGCTTCTTCGTGTTGCGAAGACGGCGGTGTTCTGCGCAGGAGGACTACAGTCTCGCGTGTCGCTCGAAAGAGCGCAAGTCCGGCGTCTGGAGTATTGCAGACGACTTATGGCAATCGCTGCTGACGACGCGCTCCAATCAACCAAGACAAGTCAAAGTCACTAGGTTTTGAACCCGTATATTCTGCCAAATCGTCAGCCCACTCTACCACTGTCACACAGACACGCAACGGTAGACAGGAATCGTCAGGCCAGTCAGATGCATCGAAATCGTTCCAAATCAGAGCAAGCTCTATCGTCAATGCATCGTCGCTTACATACAAAAGCGTCCTCTATATATAGTACAATATGTGGGGGGTGTACAAATCCAGACGGCACCGTGCAAGGCCTGAAAGGGGAAGGGAGAGGGTGAGCAAGAGCCGGCGGGCAAAGTGAGCAAGGCCCGGCGGGCAAAGTGAGCAAGGCCCGACGGGCAAAGTGAGCAAGGCCCGGCGGGCAAAGTGAGCAAGGCCCGACGGGCAAAATGAGCAAGGCCCGACGGGCAAAGTGAGCAAGAGCCGGCGGGCAAAATGAGCAAGGCCCGGCGGGCAAAATGAGCAAGGCCCGACGGGCAAAGTGAGCAAGAGCCAAGCAGGACGCACACATACAGACACAGTGACAAGGCAACGGACATACACATAGGCACAGTGTCAAAGCATCGGACATACACATAGGCACAGTGTCAAAGCATCGGACATACACATAGGCACAGTGTCAAAGCATGCCAGTCCCACTTCCGAGGAGGGCAACCCCAAAAACCGTAACATTATTCTTGGCGTATATTAAATACAGGAAGTATAAAGTAACGTGATTCTGCATGTAGCATCTAAATTGTTGACGTTTGCTTGGCTTATGTAAGAATGTTTTCACTTGTTTGTTTTAGAATATGTATATTGTTATCTTACTCTACTTCAGGCCCGTGGTTCGGGTTTAAAATTCTCTCCAGTGGATAAAATATCCCAATGTTTGTGGTGCGGCGACGTCTCCAAGCAAAACAACTAAAATTAGTGCGCTTATCGCAGTATTTAGTTGCATAGACATGGAAGTTACAGTGAAGAGAGAAAACTGTCTTCAGCCCTCTTGTTCGAGGCTAAGGAATTGAAATCGTTAACAAGACTTACCTAGAACTGCCTCTCCGATTTATCTTTAGAAGCTGCTTTCTCTTATGCCTTCTGAATTTTAAGTATTGTACAGTGGCATGTTAACACTTTAACGACGAGCTGCATTAATTTCCCAGTCACTTTCGGTACACGCTCGTCTTTAAATTGTGTCCAATCGAATAAAGCGCACTAATACGTTTCCCTATTTTGTTCACACTCCTTGGGCATCAAGTGAAATTTGCAATTCCGTATTTATCGTAACAACTCTTTAAAAAAGTTGCTCTTTTTGTGAAGACCCTGGTCCTCACAATTTTTATATAGCGTCCTACTAGGACAGGAATAGATTAACCTGCGGCCAATCTATTGCGCTAAGCATGAATAGAGCTATTGGGCTCTTGTAGATTTATGATCTTTAGAGAGAAGGACGCGTCTGAGACAGATGGCCGACATTTTGTTGTGTGGGATCTCGGGTTTTGAGGAAAAGAATCTGATTGTTTGGTTCTAATAAGAGTGTAATTTTAGGTTTTACACGTAGAATTTGATGTTTAATTAGGCGCAGAATAAGTGTCGCTAAGAATTGGTGTTTCTGACCGAAACTGGTGATTTATAGAGCGTCATTTGTGTTGACCAAGACGGCCCCGTCCCGAGAGTGAGAAAGCGGAAAGAATAAGGCGCAAATTTGTTAATTAAACTTGTATAATTAATTAGATTCAAGATTATCTATTTTACTTTATTGGCCTTAAAGATCACTGATAATCAAAGAATAAGCAGAAACACTGTGCATTGTGAAATAGTATAATTCACGTAATTCTTTTATTTCCTGTCAATTCTTATTGAGTGCTATCTGCAGTTTTTGTATGTTAAACCACCATCAATGAGATGGACCTGTCAAATTTGAATAAACCTGTGTTATTGGCTACCCCACCAAAAGGTGTTGTTTTAGATAGGCCAACCCCAGATCAGGAAAGGGGAAGACCAGAGAACATTGAAGTAGGTGGTAAGACAGTCGAAGAAGAAGAAGAAGAAGTTGATGCACTAGAAATATCTGAGATCAGTCCTTATAGGTCTGCAGATTTACAGAAGGAAATGATGCAGCTGCAGCGACGAATGACTGTAATACAGGCGGCCCTGAATAATATAAATAGTCGTGAGAGGGTAACAAAGAACTCAGGTAGATCTGACCAATCTTTCGTTTCCAGACCGGAAACCGCGGACAACCGAAGTCCCTCCCGCTCGCCTATCCCATCCTGGTATGAACATGTGGGGATAGACCCCCAGCAATTAAGGGAGTCACTAAGCACTCCGTTACCTGAAAGTTTAGGTGGATTGGTCTTCCACCCGGCTGATTCCCGGTATGCCTCCGCCGCTTTCCTCCAACCTGGCCATGACCCTATTTACTCCACCCAGGGGAGGTCCTATACCGAAGACGAAGAAGAAGAGCTAAACATAGCCCGGACTTTGGTAGCGCTAGGACAGGCGCCCAGGGGGGTAGCACGACATTTTATTGCGTATCTCGCATGTAGTAATTCAGTGAATAATGCAAAATTGAAAGGTAGAGAATCGAACAGATATTAGGGTCCTTGATGTATTGAGAAGCAAATAGACCAAACGCCAGTCGTCGAACTAAGTCTTATTTGCCCTCTAAACTCGCAATCGATGTCGGGATGTTTTCGGTAACGAGCGATTTCAGAGCAATCAGTTCGTGCTTTGTCGACGTAAGGTTTGGTTGTTTTATTCAAACTCTCAAACAAATTATGCATATCTTAGAAATTTAAAAAGTTTTATCCGTTTGAAGCTGTAAGTTAGTCTGTTGACGATGGTTCACACATTCGTTTATTCGTTAGGTCGTTAATTCATTCATTAATGCATTCGTTCTTTCCTTTCTTCAATGGCGCATTCCTGAAACATTTTATAGAGAGATACTGATCATAATGACATTGCATTGTATTTTATTTTACCTGTCAGTTTATATAGCGCATCTAAGAGAATAAACTAATTGTTTCCGCGTCTAGCTTAAGAGTCCCAATTAGGCCCATGCAATTTAACTTAACCTTCGCCACATGTTTGGGGGTCAAAATTACCCCCAGGGGTATATTTTCATCTGTAACTTTCTAAAATGTGGGCACCAAAAAGTTTCCTTTGGTGACTTTTCCTATAAATTCCTCCTTGTCAAAATGGTATGAGTGACGTCATACGTTGACGCTTAGTTCTGACGCTGTGACGTCATTTTGGTGAGGTCTTAGAGTGAAATTCATGTCCATATCATTAGTGTCCATACAATGAGGTGTATCTCTGCTTCTACGCAAGGTATCTTGAAGATTATTTTTTTGTGTCTAATGTTTTAGGGGTCAGGGAATTCACTCCAGCTACTGACAAATGTGTGACCTTGACGGAAGACCTTGAAATTCAAGGTCACATGATTTTTTACATGACCATACCTATCTCTGCTATTATACCTGTTAGAACAACGAAGTTTTTTGGTTCCTATGGTTATTTGGTACAAGGAACTCAACAAAATATAAACAAAACACAACTGGAATATGTTATGTTACATCTTATGTTACATCGTTTCACTTCTCATAATTTGTTTATGACTTGTTGCCAGTGTATCTAACTACATTCGGTACAGGTAAATGATTGTGTGGAATGGTTACCACAAACAAATTGACCACACGTGCTGCATCTGTGCTTCGTCTTGGTGTCATTCTTTCGATCGCACATGTGACATCGTCCTCTCTGAGGAGTGATGACTGTGTCGTTCTGTGTTGTCGTAGGAACAGGCAGATTCACGTATTCCAAAGCCCGCTTTATCGATTTTCTGCCGCTTACGCAGGGCGTGCTTCTTCTGCTGTCGATCCATGGAAGACACATACTTTTCCCCATTTCCAATATGAATGCTCTCCTTCTGTCCTTCTGATTAGTGTTTGCAGAATCCACCCATTCAGGATGTTGATGAAACCAAATCACGGATGCGTTATGTGCAGCTATATCTTTTTTTCAGAAGGAACGTGTCAAGGAACGGCGTTCCGGTACCTTTTTTCAGCTATTAAAAAATAATTTAGTTAATTTAAATTTTTAATAAAAAATTATATAAAATTATTTATATACTTTAATTTAATGTAAGTGCTTTCAGTGTTTATTGATACTGATATATATGAACAGAAATATTAGCATAAAATATGCCCCTATGATTTACTGAATTTGTTGAGTTCTGGAACCTTTTTTCCTAGAAAAAAAGCGTTGTGTGCAGCTATATCCAGAAGGGTGAAGAAAAGTGTCAAGGGCCATCGTCTGGTAGAACGTTTCACTGTATATTGTCTGCACATTTTGTCCAAAGTGTCAACTGCACCTTTAGTGCTATTGTAGGTAAGGATGACCTCTGGTTTCTTGTGACATTCGGACGAGATCACATTGTCGTGATGAGCAGTTGACAACGAGATGTAACATAACATATTCCAGTTGTGTTTTGTTTATATTTTGTTGAGTTCCTTGTACCAAATAACCATAGGAACCAAAAAACTTCGTTGTTCTAACAGGTATAATAGCAGAGATAGGTATGGTCATGTAAAAAATCATGTGACCTTGAATTTCAAGGTCTTCCGTCAAGGTCACGCATTTGGCAGTAGCTGCAATAAATTCCCTGACCCATAAAACATTAAAAACGAAACAAAAATTATCAAATTCCATGCCCAGGAACAGGTATACCTTGGGGGTCATTTGGACCCCCAAGCATAGAAGACGTAGTTTATTTTCTCGCGTATGGGGAAGGTTAAATTTTAAGATAATGATGAGTAACAGTTCTACTTGCCTCACCTTTCTGAACTCGAATTGTTGGCTAATAGACTGTTAAACAAAACCAAGCACAGGTGAAAAGGAAAAGGAAAAGTCCGCTATAAAACAGTATCACTTTCAATTAGTTAAAGAGAAAGTCATTTGAATTCTATCTTTAACAAATATGGAGAACGCTATAGCATAATATAGAAAGTAATCATTGTGTTAGCTACTAACCCTTTCCTCACCGCCTTTCGCCCTCATATGTCGAGGGCCCGAGGCTAAGGAAATTGAACTCGATAACACTTCATACTCATGGCTGCTCCAGCGCTGAGTTAAAGGACTGCTTTCTTCTTTTTCTTCTGTATATAGCCTACTGGACATGTTTGTTACTTTCCACCAGGCTATCTGGTAAAACGTAATAGAAACATTTCTGCAACGTTACACATATTGGGGAGAAACAGAAAGGCAGTCTCTCAATCTTGCCAAGAGAGCCAGCTAGGAGTATAAACTATGATAGCCAAATTATTAAATATCCTTGGTCGCGTGACAGCAAGAAAGACCTGCGTAAGGGTTAGAATCCCGATGAAGTAGGCTACATGTACGTGCGACAGGCTCTTCAGGAAGCTGTTTGAGAAATCGCAGTTCCTCGACCAATCCAATGCCTTTATCAGTTCTCGCCGCCTCTACTTAATGACGAGTACTCGCTTCGCAAGAGAGGTCATCCCTCCCTGCTACCAATAGTTTAATCTAAACTGTTTAAAAGTAAGTTTGTTAGTCGATGTATATTTAGTTACATTTAGCTGTGCATCTGTATCTATAGAATCTGCTCCTGTAATAAGGAGTTGATTTCAAATAGGACTATACGTGTTATTGTTGTATACAGTACAATGCTTGCCATGGCAGATGCAAATAAAGGCTACTTAATAAATAAATGAAGTCACAGAATCTCTGAAAGGCAAAATGGCCTCTCTGTTTGTGTTCGCTATAATTATAAATAAATAGAGTGAACTAAATATTTTACGAAATCCAATATCCGTGTATCGTGTGTCTGTATACGTACCGGTATATGTTTGCTTGTATAGGCTACATGCATTTCATACAAACATATTTGTACACTGTACATTCATGCATGTGTGCATACACCCACATATGTATGCATCCGGCTGAATTTAATCACTGACGGAAACAATACAAATGACTCATATAATTATAAAACAGCAGATATTAAGCCCCAATTCTTTTGAAACATGCAATACAAGTAGTAAGGTAACTGACAGTTCATGGACAGTCACGTGGTCTATGACGTCACCTACCTCATTAGCATATGAATAGAAGCCTGTTGATCTAGTTTCCATGACGACGGCACGCCTAGTTTCTGGCGCACCTACGCTAGACTGTACAACGAAGGTCTAATTAGCATATCATTAGCATATCAATAGGAAGTTTGTTGTCCTCGTTTCCATGACAACAACACGCCTAGTTTTTGAAACAGCTGTTTGGCAATACTTTTGTATTGCACACTTAATTAACTCTATACACAAGTTGGAATTGTATCATATAAACGATTAAATGTAAATACATAAAGCGAACTCTTGAGCAACTATAAAGTTTGATAAATGACATTATACGGTAACGAGCTTGGTTTTAATTGAATAAAGTTGCGAACTGTGTGACTTATTTACATACTTATTAAAATAGTATATCTTTGAATTTGAATCCTTGTACAACGAACGTATTGACTCCTACTCGAACGTACATAGTTAGCCACCATTGCGATAGAGTACGAACCTTCCAGAGAATTAGCTAGTTTTCTAGTCATGCATTAGAAGTTGATGAATTTAAACACATACATATATTTAGAAGTATTCAAATTTCATAAGCATTCGAACCAACCAATTCATACGGAATCCGCAAGTTGGAAAACTTAGAAACATACAAACCAGTAAAAGTTCGAGAGAATGAGAGAGTCACAGGATATGTGGAGAGAGCGAATCTTGAGAAACCTTCAACTCTTAGATAACACGAAACTTGAGAAACCTATAACTTTTAGGAAACTACAAACTTTGGAAAACTTCAAACTTTGTGTGATGCTTTACGAGTTCGAGAGAGTCAGGAAGCATGAGCGAGAGATAAATTAGATTGATGTATGGAGCATTAGAAGTTCAAGAGATTGAAATTTGACATTGTGAAAGACAGAAGATTGATAGTGCGTAGTACAAACCCGCGACTTTTCGAATGTGCTGTGACATGAGCGGAAGGCTCGTATAGTTAAATTGTATATTTTAATGGAACAGAGATAGAAGAAATGATTAATTGTAAAGCAAATGCACATCTTTCAGTTTACAACGTGAGATGGATGTTTTCTTAGCAGACTTATGCGATTCTAGATTGTAAAGAGAACTGCGTTGAGAGTTTACTCGAGGGACTTACATATATTGAGCTACAAAGATTGTGAGGCATGGTGGTCGACTGGTTAGAGCGCCTGATCTGTAACGCACAGAGTACGGGTTCGAGCCTCATCCGAGATAGTTAGGCCTACTGTGTAGGGACTGGACATTGAGCTAGTCCTTCACTCACATTTTCTCTACAATACACATGTATCGACGTATTCGACGTATTCTGTACTTTGTAAGGAGGAGGAGGAGGAGGAGGAGGAGGACGACGACACCGAAATATAGTTGTATTATTACATTATATTATAAAAATTCACGAGACTATGGCTTGTTCACTAGAAGTTACAATTGCATAGGTCGAAAGATACGCTAGATAGTCGGTGGTTTACTACTACATAAGATTGTTTGCATTATAAATTGTAAATTCTAAGGAAACTACGGATGAAGTGAAGATTTCTAGCTTAAAATATTGGTTTGTATGGTGAAACTTTGACATCGCAAGGTTGAAAAGATGTACGGGGCGAAGGTTTACGTAGTAAATTGAGAACATACAGCTTGCGCGGAGAGGCATCCTTAAGGATTTCACATTGAATTTATAAATAATAATAATAATAATCCGCCAATTGCAGCAATGAGAACTCAATCACACATCGTACGACCATCGATTGGTCAAAATTCGAGTTGCCAATGGGATGAATACATATGCATATCCGACAGTAGCTGTATCAATCGAAATCTAACATGTGATGGAAGGAACGATTGTTTCGACGGATCGGATGAGATCACTTGTCCTTTCACCGGTATGAGTATTATATATATGGATTTTGCTTATCATAATATTATTCAAAATGTTTAATTATAAAATCGAAGAGACTGCAACAGAAAATCAGGATCTGAGATAATGATGTTCGGCGCTTACGTAACGAGATGTGATTCATGGTAGAAATGAACGCGTCAAGATCATATGTATACTATAGGAAACCTATGCACTTACGCGATTTACATGTTAATTGTATAATACATAGGTGGCGAACTTTATACCGGAGTCATCAATCGCATTTTCCTCGCAAATCGAGTCATAATCGGCGTCAGCATCGTCTCTATCGTCATCTCCGTACTAGTCGTAATGTACATCATCAACGCATTTCGACGACGATCCATCTTGTTTCGAACCATCAGACGACAAGCTCAAACCATCGCGGAATACCAAGACACCTGTCTGAATCCGCCTCCCTACGACTTCTATCTACCACTCGCACCATCTTATGCGACCAATCCGCCAACATATGCACGGATTTCCACCGGAGGAGATGATTGTTTATAAGCTGAATCGACATTATTTGAGAAAGTAACAAATTTGAAAACGAATAGATTGATAAATTTACAACTTTCAACGAACTTTCAACTTGAGCAATGTAAAACGTTGATAACTTACAGCTTTTGAAAGCGCACAGCTTTTGAAATTGAAAGTATTTAGAGAACTTACAACTCGACAAACACGAGAAACTTAAAAATTCATGAAACTTGCAACCTTTGTGAAACTCGTGAAACTGTCAAATCGCGATATTTAAAACTTTTAGAGAACCTACAATCTTTGTGAAACTTGCAACCTTTGCGAAACTCGTGTGATTTAAAAATTTCAGTGAAATTACAACTTGAACAGATTAAAAATTGTGAAACTCGAGAAACGTCAATCTTTGTGGAGCTAGCGGTCTTTGTGAAACTTGAGAAACTGTAAACTCGTGAAATTTAAAACTTGGAATATTGAAAATTGTGAAACTTAGTCTTTGCCAAACTCGAAGACCCTAAAACGTGAGAAACTCACATCCTCGGAAGCATACAAAATCGTGAAACCTAGAAACTTAAGACTAGTGAAACAGAAATCTTTAAGAGAACTTAAAACTTCAGAAACTTCAATCTTTGCGAAACTAGTAGTCTTTACAAAACTTGAGTAACGTAAGAATCAAATTGTGAAACCTAACATTCGTAAAACACGAAACATGGGAAACTCACAACTGTGGAAGTTTCAAATTGTGAAACTTAGCATTCGTGAATCTTAGCATTCGCGAAACATAAAACTTGTGAAGTTTACAAATTGTGATTCCTAGAAACTTAAGACTCGTGAAACGTAAAACTTTTAGAGAACACACAACTTGAATAGCTTAAAAATTGTCAAACTTAGAAATTTAGTGATTGTGAAACCCGCAAGCTTTGCGAAATCCATGAGCTGGAAAACTTAGAAACGTACAAACGTCCAATCTTTGCGAAACTTGAAACCTTAGAAACCTAGAAACATACACATACACACACACACACATACACACACACAATTGCTAGAATGTTGAACTTGTCAAACTCTAGAACACGGAAATCGATAGATTGTAGCAATTTTATAGAGTAAACAATCACCTTTTACGATACGCGGAAAGATTCGCGCTGAAAAATTACTCTTTTAACGTCGTATAGTTGGAGGAAACTTAAATTTTTCGTAGCGCGAGTGCGTCTTCACGATGTCGAGGAGATAAGCGACCAGAATTTACATAGCGGACTAGGTCGTCGTCGTCGTCGAGACTCACGAGATTAGATTTTCTTACTTAAAATTATATCCGCAAAGACGTACGAGACACCGCCTGACGTATCGAAATTATAAATTGTAAGATACGACGTTGGATACTCGTATAGTCCACGCTCGAATTTAAACGCGCAAAAGATAGAAGATTGAGAATGTACTCGACGCAGAATCTGCAGCGGCTCCACCCGACACGAAAATGGAAGCGATGATTATACGAATATATGCGCGAAATTGCTAAGTTCTCACAGAGTGTTTGCGTTTATGCTAAAATTGAACTCTTAGATTCATAAGACGCGTGGGACTCAGTGTCTTTTAAGCCGTAAAGAGGCGTGATTTGACGACTCGCGGGTTGAACTTAATCCTTTAAGTTTGAAACATGCGTGTTAAATTTGCGTATGAGGGGGAGGGGAAGGGGCCCGGCCCGGCCCGCCCCAGCCCCAGCTCCGGCCCGCCCGCCCGCCCTC
>JACEVL010001777.1:0-24189 GCA_020284085.1 Aporrectodea caliginosa
ATTGCCCCTTTATTGGATAGCTTCAATAAATCACACAGTTGCGAAACTCTGGACGTCGTACTATGAAAGCGATGCATAGTGTTAGCAAGATTCTCCTAAGAAGTAGTGCGGACGTAATAATTTCTGTTCTGCATTCACAGGAACGAGAATGTGAACATATACGATGCGTTGGATTGCAGTTTGGAAGAAGAGACAGATTCCAGGTTTCAAAGAATCGCTCTTGGACGTTGTTTTCCTATTCCTTTAACACTCATCCAGAGCACAATGACTTTCGCTTTCCAGATCCTATGTTACGTGCTTTCAATGCCCTAAACCGATTAACAAATAACAGTAGACAGAACAAACACTGGAGTGCTGTGCATTAGCTTAGAGTGTCATGCTTAACACGGTGTGTAGGCCTATATGCGCAGAGTTTATTGCTAAAGACAGAGATTGTCTATTAAGCTGTATAACACAAGTTCTTATTTTATTAATTTTATAAGCTATTCTGCTCGTATCAACTGAATAACAGTAATTTTTAGAGCGATATCGAAAATTCTGACAAAGCCTGGTATAATAAAAAGGTTGCTTATGGTTACGTTTTTAGCCTACATGGTTGTTTAATAGGAACCCATACGCCGACATGTTTTCTTATTTCGTGCTCGGGATATTTGTTATGGCTTTCTCTTCAAGTGCGTTTTACAGACATATTTCTCATTAATAAAAATTAACATTTGAGCTCAATTAAGCCAATCCTGAAACAATCATGTTTTCATTAACAATGTACAACACCCTTTCAACAGCCTACAAACAAACTTACAGGCTGGGTACATAGTTTAAATTTTAGAAGAATTTAAGTTAGCACCGATTTGCATACGACAGATGCATGAAACGTAGCGGCAGTTTTATTGTGAACACACTGATCTTTTAATATCACGTCAACATGCCAACTATTGTGGACTTTCTGACAGGCGCGCTAGCAGTAAATAGAATAGCTCTCTCTGTCTCTCTCTGTCTCTCTCTCTGTCTCTCTCTGTCTCTCTGTCTCTCTCTCTCTGTCTCTCTCTGTGTCTCTCTCTCTGTCTCTCTCTCACTCTCTCTGTCTCTCTGCCTCTCTGTTTCTTTTTCTGTCTCTGTCTCTGTCTACATGTATGTCTCTGTCTAGAGAGATGATATCGAGTCTGTCCAGTCTGTCTGTCTGTCTCTCTCACTCTGTCACTCTCTCTGCTCTCTCTCTCTCTCTCTCTCTCTCTCTCTCTCTCTCTCTCTCTCTCTCTGTCTCTCTCTCTGTCTCTCTCTGTCTCTCTGTCTCTGTCTCTGTCTCTCTCTATCTATCTATCTATCTATCTATCTATCTATCTATCTATCTATCTATCTATCTATCTATCTATCTATCTATCTATCTATCTATCTATCTATCTATCTCTCACTCTCTCTGTCTCTCTGCCTCTCTCTGTTTCTGTCTCTGTCTACAAGTATGTCTCTGTCTAGAGAGATGAGATATCGATGTCTGTCAGTCTGTCTGTCTGTCTCTCTCTCTCTCTCTCTCTCCACTCTAACTCTCACTCTCTCTCTCTCTCTCTCTCTCTCTCTCTCTCTCTCTCTCACACACACACACACACACACACATACACACTACGGGTGTCCAGAAAAACCAAAGTCCTCAAATGTTAATGGCCAACCTCTAGAAAGTTTCTCTTGGCTATTCTGATAAAAAAATGCAAAGTTACAGCAAGATTGAAGATCATTTAGACGTGGCTCAAAGCCTTTTCAAATTTCGTATACCCCCCATGCAATAGCCTGTGTGGAAAGTTTACCAACAAATCGGTTTTCAATGCATAACTTTCAAACGGGAAGAGATATTCAAAATTCCTTTGGTGAGGTTGCCTGGAAATGTTTGCTCACAACATAGGCTTTGTCTCATAAGGTTACTCTTGCATGACGCCATGTGACATGACGTCACACTTTGACGTCACAGTTGACATTGCGTTAGATCGATTGTTCCTCTTGACGTTTTGTTCTTAAAAGGTTTATTTTTAGATATCAAGTATGGTTTTAGAAAAGAAGGATTTGCATAAAATATTCTTGAAACCCCTTAGCAGTTTCTTCTTCCTGAACATGTGACATAACGCCACTCAACTTTTGAAGTAACCGCTCCTATCTCCAAAGCCAGAAGTCTTGGAAAGGAGATCTCGGTGTCTGCAGATTAGGGTTATCGATTACAAGGAATTTGATAATAATATTATATTTCACAGACCACGTGACCTCACTCGCCGTGACGTTCCCAGTGAACTTATATATATCCATAGCCACCCACAGGTCTTAGAAACGTGATCTTGGTGTCAACTGTAAGATTTTTGGCTACAATAAATCATAAAGACTCACGCCTACCACTCTGCGGTAATTACATTCCATGATCTATAATAATCAAGTAACACGTTGATTGGTTTGTAACAGTTCATATGACCTTGGAAAGTCGTAGAAAGTTTCCCGTAACAATTTTCTGTGAATCACAACGTACAATAACAAATCTAATGTTTAGGAAAGCGCTTTAATGCCTTAACTGAAGATAAACCACAATCACAATTCTACTGCTTGCAGTTCACGAGAAACGAAGGGCAGTCACGCCGGGTCGTCAAGTGACCTTGAAGCTCAGATGTAGTGGAATGTAATTAGTAACTTATATAGCGCCGTTCACAGCAGTGACTATGCAGTAGTGCTCCCAGTGCGAGTACCCCGAGAGAAGAAATAGGTTTGAAGAAAGAGAGAAGTAGGAAAAGATCTAGAAGGAATGGAAACGCGTAAAGAGGAGGGGATGGAATTCCACATGGCAGGCCCAATGGTGAGAAATGACCTAGCTTGCGCCAAAGTGGTCCTAGTTCGCGGGACAAAGAGATCATGCTGGTCCAAAGAGAGGAAAGGTTGAAGAGAAGTTGCTGAATGAGGAAAGCGATCGTAACCTATAATGTTGAGTGTACAGTTTTTTGGCAGCCTTTAAAATCATAAAAATTGTTAGACATCAAGGAAACTATTCTAGCATTTGTAGTTTCGGAGAACCAAAGGTTAAACATTTCAGGTCAATGGACCATGAACTACAATCATGCACTGACCATATGATGTTCATCATAACTCTGTTGAGTATACTTCTTTGGAATCCAAGACTATGAAAAACATCGCATACGCCAAGAATTTTTTACATAACTTGTAGTTCCAGTGAGGCCAAAGGTTAACCATAGCAGGTCGAGTGACCTTGAACTACAAAGTCATGCGATGGTCATACGATGGTCATACCAGGTTGCTTATAACTCTATTTTATTTCCTTGAGCCCAGTGGGCCTATCTTGGACTGACACCTTCTTTTTTAGCCTTCACCGGAAATGAAATATTATGACAATAGATGTCAAATGACCTTGAAAATGAAGGTCATCCGATTGTCCTACAATGTTAGAAATAGCATATTTGTCTTCTCCCGGAAAACCCTGTCATAGACACAAAAAATCACTTCGCGATTGCTTTTAGTTCCTGAGATACTCTGGGATAAAATTTCTCAATGGTAAATTAATGTGTATAGCTCAGCTTTACAATGCTTAACTTAGAGTCGCTTGAGCCACGCCTAAATGTTAATCTAATTAGCTGTAACTTCCTACAATATAATAACTAGTCCTAAAGAAACTTTCTAGAGGTTGGCCATCAAGATAGATAAACTTTTGAAAAGTTTCTGTCGTTTTGGGACACCCTAACACATACACACTCTGAGTGTGTGTTTTCGTGTTTTATGAACGTGTTTAATCGTGTACAATTTGGCCAAACTCTGAAGATAGTCTGGAAGAAACGAGGATTATATTGGAGCCCAGTAAAACGTACAACGATGATATGCTTTTTTCAACAGTTATTCAACGAAAACTTGAAATTTATTGCAAACAATAACAGGATTTTTTAGTTGACGCCCAAATTTATCTTCTTACCAAAACTCTCACAGTGCGTAGGGCCTACGAAATTTCTGTGGTGATAAATTCAGTCTGAACTTTCCGATGCATTTCTCGCATATGAAGCAACGGTAAATATCTCCTTGGCAAACTACTGGGAAAGTAGTCTTGCAAAGCGAAGCATTTGGGTTCGAACCTTTAGGGCCTACACGTGATGTGCATATCGTAAGATATTCTTTTAAGCAGGATAACTTGAAGTGATGAAGTTAGGGCTTTGTGATGCCAAACAGGCCGTATTCATCAGGCTTCGATTTCTGTTAGACGCTAGGTCTGCATTTGACATGGTGAGCCGCAACATCACTTATCTCTTCAATTTCGGCATTACTTGACTTGAACATACGACGCACTATTCAAGGTCTTAGTGAAGATTCAGACAAAATTCTATCAATGGTCTACCGTTACAACTCCCACTAGCGCCACGCCAGCAGGGAAATTCCTTTTGTTTCACTATAAATTTATAGGCAACCCACTTGATCTTTCAAAGCTATTATTTCGTTCTATGAGTAAAACAAAAGATGTGGCCCTCAGCATGTCTTATATATAGGCTATTTGCATAATATTTAATCTCTAGGTTGACACACCGCCACCAATTATACAAAGTAGTAGGCCTATTGCTAGTTAAAAAGAAAATGGAAATAATTAATAGTTTTCAAATATGGGTTCCTGCAAGGGGCGACTTGGTCAACATCAAACCCCTAAATAAAATCCTAGAGATGTAATTTTGTCATCATTAAACGGAAAGAGAAAGCGGTGGAAGGTCATGGCGGCCGACAACAGTTGGACGGATGATCGGACGGAGCACATGAGTCCTGCATCGCACAAAGGTCATAAAATTTAGAGGTTATTAATATAGCCATCGTATGACTTTGTAGAATGCGCTTCAGCGTTGTGCATTTTCTGTGGTGCTTTGCATTACGTTGCATTCTTGTTGTCGTTGTCGTTGTTGTTGTTGCTGTTGCTGACCCTAATAACCAGTCGTAGGGCCCACGGTTTGCCGCTTATGGCACTGTGGTGGCTGGATATAGGCTAAATGGGCGGGTTAATGCAGACCCTTATATGAAGTTTCATCCGCCTTTATCGCGCCTTCATTTTGCCAACAGTTGCCACTAGGGACGACATGATGCCGATGCTGGGTACAACGATTGCTTGCCCGCACTGATCACACGGGGTCCTGCAGCTAACCGCTAGAAACTGGGCCTGTGGACCGCTCAGGGCTTGATTAGGCAGGGACAAATTTTGCAGGTCCTGTGTGGGATCGCTCGTCGGTGCCTACACGCTGCCGCAAACGTTGGCCGGAAAAAAACAGACGAGCCTTGACAAGGCCGAGCCGATGTGGCAGGCTATTATACATGTAGACGCGCTACGGAAATGCAGTATTGGCTTTATGAGAGTAACGGTGGGGTGTGACTGGCTGAGTAGGCCTACTTTTGGTTGTGTACGTTGTTGGATAGTTATGATAATTATTTGGACCTTATAACTTCAGCTGGCGTTGAAAGTGCTTGGACAAATTCCACAAAGATATTTGCAGTACAAAGAAATCTGTCCGCAACCTAAACCGTATCCAGTATGCAAAATAACCGGTAGATTGTCATAGCATGTGAAACATAGCCTAATATCCTAGGGGTTTTTGGAAAATGTATTTAAGTCTACTGCATGTTTTCGGATCAACCCATTTTCCAGTGTATCCAACTTTCAAGACAGTCCTAAACTTTACTCGTATTCTATTACAGAACGAGTGTTAATATAAGAATATGTGAATGTGAGAATAGACGAGTTATATCCAAAATGTAATTGGACGAAAAACGATAAGATATGCAGTAATTTTCCTCTGGCAAAGAAACATCAACGAAATGGGTTTCGGGTTTACGCTTGCCGCATAAAATCCGTTAATGCGGTCTCAGTTTCAGTGATTATGCAGAACACAGTAGAAAAACGTAGGCCACGTTTGCTGACTATGAATGCAATTTCTCTGTATATGGTTGAAGTTGAACAGATTTACTAAACTATGTTGATGCACTTCGATTTGATGCTTAGAAATTAATAAAGTCTGAATGGAGCTGCCGATAGTTAATTGTAGAACCACCTGCTCCCTGTGGTCTCTGTCAACCGGATTCGGACTTCCACTGGATATCAATCTCAAAGTGGTGGTTTCCAATCACAATCTCTCCTCCATTTCAGTCTCCCTTCCAACTCCCGCCCCTCCTCCCTCCCTCCCCTTCCCCTAAGTAGGAATGTTTAGTATGTCTTCTCACCCATTTTAAGTAAAGTAAGTACTTTATTCAACAAAATGCTAACCGGGTTTTGGTGTAAATGAAAATTTTATCGTGAATAAATTATCCTTATATTAAAGGTATTGCAGGCCAGGATATCTGCTTAACCCTTTAGAGGTGAGGTGAAGCATTGTAACGTTTGAGGTGAGGTGGGGTCTGACATACCCCAATACATATTATTACTTGCAAGTCGCAATATCAACTACATAACATAAATTGTGAGCTAAACTAGCTATAGTTATGTAACCAATTATCGGCTAAACTGGTGATTTTCAGAAACAAATAACAGTTTTCAATCATAATTGATATGGCCAGCGTGGTGGCGCTAAAAATCAGAGCGGCCCTTTGCCATGGCGTCTCCGTGGCCCTCGAAACATGTAATATTTGGGAACACGTGACACAATACCCGTAATAATGGATCAATTTTGCATCGATGCAACTCTAATTGTGCAATAATATCTTATAATCGCACAATTTTTTCGGCACTGTGCCGTTACTTTTTTTTAATTCATTAAAATCAATATGTATACGAAAAATTATAATTTCACTTTAATATGCAAGAAATAAAACAAAATGGCGTCCAAATTTACCTGAAAGTGTCCTAAAGTGTCCGTATTTCACATTCACTAAGGCAGTGGCTTCTATCCCCCTAAACAACCGGGCTCAATCCGTCCCCTTCCCCCCCCTCCCGGGCCTCTCCTCTCTCCCAGATCCCATATTGCCGATGTGAGTTTGAGCTCATTTCTGATTAGATAAATGTGTCTAATTCATAGGTTTCATCTGCTAAAATATAATCAATCCAACTTCTATTTATGCGAAGATTTCTTTCATCAATCCAGCTTCTATTTAGGCAAACAATTATTTTCATCAGTCCAGCTTCCAAATTCAAATTGACCATATACATTATACAATGAAGACCAATGCAAAATAACTAAAGCACCTAAAATGGAGGAGTTGTTCAATGATTAAGCATGCGAGTCAACCAGTGTGAATTAAGTAGATTAAAGTCTCGCATTCGCAATCACCAAAATGCAACAAATTCATCAATCTACTCAACTTATGATGGCATGGAGAGGAGAGTTGCTCACAATGCGATGAGGATCACATGGTTCAAGTAAAGGTTACAGTTAGTTGGGTAAGCCTACGGACCAAAAGCCATAGTACCGCTAAGTGAAAGTATATTTTAAAGGTGAAACCAATGGGAATGTTTATTTTTGTCAGAACTATGCGGACGATAATGTCGCGCGATTAGGCTAAGTGCGAGAAAAGTATTGATTGATTGATTGATTGAACTCCATAACACATTAAATACAGTGTGTTAACAAAATCAAGCAACTTAACCGACGGTGTCACCAGTTCACACTAATTTATAGGCCTACAAGAAAAGTTGGTGTTTCACACAACTGTTAGTGAAGACTCTGTAACTTGTATAAAGTGTGATAAAAATTGAAAACGACACTCCCCCCCTGTTTTTCACTGGGCTCAACTTGCGCCCGCCATGTATAGGGATAGAAGCCCCTGCACTAAGGTAGACAAAACAAATCCAAGCTGGTTCTACGTTTTCCGTAGAAAAAGCAGCGTAGAATAGCTATGGGGTTTGTCATACCCCACCTCACCTCCAAAGGGTTAAGGTTACTCGCAGCAAAAACAAAGTCCACGTCTATAATCTGTTAGTATATTGACGACAATGAGACGATGATAGAAATAAACAACAGTTACCGACGTGAATCATTGGCAACCTACAAAACAAGACGAAGCCGGAAAGCAATATAGTGGTGCAATAGCGCAGTGCTTCTTCTCGGTATAGAGTCTACCTTCCTCCTTTTGGTGCAATGCAACAAGGTGGGAACGACCTTTTCTTCACTACGATGAAACTGGCTTATCGCCCGAGTTTCGATTCGACCCATACTGACATAGCAGAGTGGACGTTTTCCAGGTCTCAACACTGGAACGACGAAAACATTTAAATCTATAGGCCCTAGATTGGCTTTCCATCGATAACCGAGTCACGCGACAATAAATAACAAGTACATTTTATTAATCGGAATAAATTATCATGAAAACCATATTTCACATGAAAATAAATTTCTTAATTGAAGCGATAAAACTCTTGAACTATCTTTTTAAAATCCGAAGTTTTCGTAAAAGAAATCTGCGAATGATGTGTTCAAACGGAAGATTGATTTCCTGAACTGCAAATTTAGTCATTGCTTCGGTATATGGAAGATTACAGTCGATATAACATCTGAGTCTCAAGTATCTTACAAGAAAATGTCTTCCGAGAAAATAGTCACATTGGCAAAATGGACAACATTGAAGAATAAGCGAGAGCACAAAACCTTTACAGGGCATAATACGAGCAAACCAGTGTGCAAACGAAGAAGCGACAGTTAACTCAATTTTCCGCAGATCGTCATTCAAAGGTGACAAATAATAAAAGAGTGTGTGAAATCCAAGCAAAGAATGTACGTCTCTATCGAAATAAGAGTCAAGAGGAGGCACCAACAAAACATTCGCAAATGAAAATTTCTTCAAATCGCTTTGCAGATCAAACTCTTCTAAAATTCGCTCACATAAATGCATTACATCATCGTATTGGCGACATTTGTAAATATACAAAGCACGATAACAATCATCTGTGTAGCACTGGATGCCAAAGTCTTTGCGAATCACATTGTAGAATGATGTCATATTTTCTAGGGCATATTCCATTAGAAGATGAATTACTGTTTCCTTAACCATGAAATGATTCACATCTGTAGCTTCGGTTTCTGTTAATGAATCTGTTCTGCGATACACGATCTGTCTGGCAGCATTCAAATGAATACCTGACTTCATCGAAACAGTACATTTTGACTTTACTAAGACATTCAAGCATGCGTCCATAGGAAATGCTGAATCAGGTAATTCATGTTGCAAATCTAAACGTTTGGATAGTCTTTTAGCAAATAATGCAGTTAAATAATGAGCAAAGACCTCTGGTGAAAGACACAGATCGAGATAAAGCTGCCTGCCAATGTAATGAAGATTATTGTCAGTAATTTTCTTGTGAAGCACACACAATCCAACTATTATTGCGACATCGTCAATAAACAACAAACAACTTGCATTCAGTAGTTCTTTATTCTTCACAGAAGTCTGATCCACAATTACTGCCAAGCAGAAGTGCATTGTTTGTTGGTATTCTGATGTGGCAAAATGGAGGGCAGCAAGATAGGCCAAAGCTGCCGGAGCAATGCCGCTCGATTTAGAGTCGTCATATTCTAAAGCTTTTCGAAGAAACTCTTTTGACATGAGAGACAGTAGCTGAAATTGTGGATGACTATTTGATCCAGTTAAATTTTGCATCAGATCTAGAGCACGCAGAAAATGAAACCGACTACTTTCGGGTGTGTACATTTTCGGAAAGTTATGATATGTGGACCTTATAATTTTAGGTTGCGTTGAAATTGCTTGGACAAATTCCACAAAGAGATTGCTATCCCATGAAATCTCACCACATCCTAAACCATATGCACTATGCAAAATATACAATAGATTGTCATAGTATGTGAAGCATAAGACCTTCTCTGCATTTGGAAAATATATAAGTTGACTGTATGTTTTCGGATCAACCCATTTTCCAATGTATCCAAGTTTCAAGGTCAGGCGCAGTCCTGAGCTAAACTCGTATTTTATTGTAGGACGACTGTTCTCAGAATATATGAATGTGAGAAAAAACAAGAAATCCAATGAGTTTGATTCACCCTCTTTCCACAACATAAGGAGAGGCAGCAAGTAATCCACAAAATGTCGCATTACTTTCATTTTGCTTTTAAGCTTGAAATGTTTCCGAATGAATGACTGTATGTAATTTTCCACAAACCAATTACAGAGTCTGTCAGAATTTCGGAATTCATTCAGTCGTCTTTCAGTCTTGTCAAGGATTTTGGAGTTCGATGGCTGATGGAATAAATTTGCTTCAGGAATAAAATAGTTGTGGAAATGCCTCTTCTTTAGCCATTCTGATAGCTTTTGTAACAACTCACAGCAGATCGTAATAACAGAAGAGGAATTCCACCATTCCGACGACATCTCTTCACAAGACCATAACATCAGTGTCTTTAAATGATACGTACAGAGAACCTCATCCTCCTTTAGACAATCCTTTTGTATTAATTCTCTCTTTGCAAAGAATCTCAACAAATGATATACAATCTGTTGAACTTGAGTCCAACTCTGAAGTAGTATTACTTCCGCGAATGAAAATGAAAATCTCCACTGGTATTTATCATCTCTGCAAGAACGATGCTGGACATAAACAACATGACAACCGTTATGTTCAACCTCGGAGATTGTATCAATGGTCGGCCATCCGTTATTCCTAGGTCGTTTAAGCCAACCTTGGGCTTCTCTAGGCCACTGAGGGCACCATACGCTTTTGACCATATCAGTTCCAATGAAATAACCAGTGTGCGCATCTATTTGATGTTTAATTGCTGGACCACTAACGAATTTTTTGCATTCCTTTTCGGGAAAGGCGCACTTGGAAGAAAATCCTAAATTGAACATGGCGTAGCGATTTGTTTGGGCAGTACGGTTCAATTCGTACATTTTGTATAGCCAATTATAGTTCATTTTACCCCCAAATTGCAATCGAACAAAACCTGGATGCCTGTCGCATGTTTCAATCTTGAAGCACATTATTGATTCGGCAAGGCCACTCATATCGCTTGGCAACACTGGAAAATCTCCATTGAAGACAAGTTCATCAGCTTGAGTGCGGAAGAGATCTACATCGTCAACGCATGGATTGAGCGGTCGTATATAGAACTCCGCAGCACTGCCGCACAAAATCGAATACTCTTATGAATGATCTGTTGTTGCAGTTTTCAAAAGCCCGATTAAGTTATGCATGTAATCCGAGTAGTGCGTAGACGATTTTGGAAGCAATTGACATGTGCTAACGATGAACGCAGATGCCAGTTCTTCGTTTGATTTATCCGCATATTCCGTCATTCTAAATGGAAAATATTTCCAATTTCCTCAATTCTAAAGACTCATCATCATCATCATCATCAGCAGCAGCAACATCATCATCATCAACAACAGCAGCATCACCGTCATCACCATCACCAGGAAGAGGAACATAATTCTAGTTATCACCCATATCAGGTGCCAACAATCAACTTTATCACTCACAGTTCGACCATCTATCTCCTGGCGATCTGAAGCGTCTGACACTACAAATCACATTCATCACCAGTGATAAGTAGCCTTTAATAAAATATAGAATTAGAAACACAGGTTGCTCAAACTCAATTAATAACCAGGTTCTGCAAAGCAATTTTACTGGCAAAAACTAAACGGCGTACTATTGCAAAAAGTAGAAGTCGTTGCGCCATTATATTCCATTGCTTTCCATTGAACCAAAATATCTACCTTTACCAGGTCTCATTATTATCTACAGAAATACACACTATCCAGCAAAACATCTCTTGACTCTTGCACTTAACCTCGTAGATATTATATTTTCCGTTTGGCTTCTGCAAAGGACAACGACTTTGACTACGGTTTCACTTGTTACTTTTTGTATGATTATAATGACGTTATTAAAGTCGTTGTCTTAGATTCGCTCAATGTTACTGTTCTCTTCGGTCTGCAACTTTCATGATGTCGTTTAGATCAGTGAGAAAGTCCAATCTTTTCGGACTATTTATTTCCCACTGTCTTCCGATGTCAATTGTGGTCTTAGAGGCCTAGACGAAGAAACCGGTTAGGAGACGAAGAAGATAAATCCTTTGAGCTCCCGATAGGCTGTCGTTGATGTTGATACGAAGTGTTGACAACCCTAGTTGCTTATCGTCGACATTTGAGGTTTGGTAGTTAGTCCTTTCCTTGCCGTCTGTGTACTCATTTATATATGTTATGACCACAGGCATATACGGGACAGATATCTTGAAGCAAATTTATGCCTAGGCTAACTATAGGGCGACAGTCGATCATGCTAACCATCAGACTACCGCACAGGACATAGATTAACTTGACTAAGTCTCAGTGGCGGATCCAGGTTTGCTTGCGCGGGGGGGCAAGGGCTCTTTCCGAGGGGCGCCATGTTCTAGCGTAAATATTGTGTTTGACTTTAAACGATAGGCCTAGTAGCCTATGTTTGAAATAATTCCATTATGTTTAGTAATGTACATGTACATGTATTTGCTCATTTAGTATATACTGTTTTAGATAAAACTGTTTCAAAGTGGCAAAATGTTCCGGGACATAATGTTGTCGCAGATTTATCAAGGGTTTATATGAATTGCTTTCTACGAGGCTTCATCAGTGCAAAGCGAATGATAGTTGCTTTAGAGTTTAGAGTCAATAGCTCCAGTCACTTCTCTTTCGATTGATATCAGGCCTAATGCCTGTCTAGACAGATGTTCATTTAATCGTCTTGGTGGATCGCAAGTAATTTTTGATTATTTTCAATCTGCTACAAGTTCTTTCTGCAGTAGCCGACGTAACAAAAAGAGTGAGATATATTTAACACATGTATTAAAATACTAATAGATTAATTAGGGCATATAGGTTCGCAACCTCTTTCAGATCACTGCACCCTTATTAATGCAGATCAGCTGCACCCCTGGCCTAAATTTCATCTATTTGTTATCGAGTTAGTTCTTTATTTTACTGACAAGCAACGTTCCTTGTATTAGTTAGGCCCAGCCGCCCATGTGTTGAGCGTTAATCGATGGTATAGGCTATACGAATACGTGGATCTTACCAGACTCGGAACTGTTCTATCCTTGATAGCTGTAAAGTCTTTTCGAACTTCAGAAAAATTAATGGATGCAGCTACTTCATTATGGTTGATCAAACTGCTGTGGCTTGCTGGATTCAATGACTTGTTCATCTGAAACGGCTGAGGAATCAGTCTCAAACCCTCAAAAATAGCCTAGCTGTCCTGCACTCCATAGAATTCGCTGCAGATGCTGCTCGGTTCGCACACAACTTCCCAAAACTGAGTTCCACGTAGTTTATGTCGATTTTTTTATTAAGGCAATTTGCAATAGACAACTTGCAGATAATGCGCGACTTCATGACTCAGCGCCATTGCTAAACTAGCTCTATAGGCCGCCCTGCAGGCCTTAGACAAAGGTCAACAGGGCGCCTACCTAGCGCCATGGGAGGCTTCAAGCACACTGAAAACCTATCCTATGGGAAGGATGGGTTTCTTCGAATTCCAAATGCTGAGGTTATTTCATGTGATAGGCACCCCATCGCATTATATCAAACTGACCGACAGACAGAGAGAAACAGAGGAAGGGGATAGAGTTGTTGGGTATAGAGAGGTCGAAATATGATTACTGAGGACAGCCAAGATCCTTCCACTCGTACAGCGGTGATCATTGATGTATATATACATACAACCTGTATATATAGCATAAATATATAATATTCGGTTTGTGGGCTTTCAGAGACAGTGGGAGAGAACTGACCCCTTCAGCCTCTCCGGCTGCAAGGGTCACCCTGCAGCCCCTCCGGCTGCAAGGGTCACCCTGCAGCAGTGCAGCCCCTCCGGCTGCAGGGGCAATTCATCTCAGAATGGAAACTCGATACGGGGTATACTGTATCTTGCTGTAAACAGTACATCGAGTGACATTATTTTGTCGTCTTTCATACGATTAAGCCGTCATTAAGACATTAAAAGAGTAAGGGCGCAGATGATAAAATGTCTTTAAAAATTTAATTGTTTCGCCCCCTTTGTCCACCATGACGGGTTTGGTCTTGAGGGTCGCCATTATACAACCAAGCGGGGCGCGGGGGGCGAACCGCCTTCCGGGCCTATAGCTAAATCCGCCACTGCTAAGTCTTAATTGAGCCAATTTATAAAAATCTGTAGATTACAATTAAATCACCCAATTGATCCTGTGACATAGATTCGCACCCACTGCTTGAGAGGATGTTTGATGCCATTAATTTTGTACTAACTCTAGTCGTTATAGTGTGGTCAACGTAATCGAACCTGGTTCATTGGTGAATGAGTAAGTAAGTAAGCTAGTAGCCTTTATTTGCATCTGACAAGCGCACATGCATAACGTTGTGTACAACGATCACATACATTTGAAAACAATTTTGAATTTGTAGCAGATTATAAAGTCACACATACACAACTAAATGTAACTAAAGATGCATCGATAAACAAAACCACTTTTAAGCAGCTTCGATTTTACAAAAGGTAGCATGAAAGGATTTCCTCTCTTGCGAAGTAGGTACTTGACCTCACGAAGAGGTGGCAATAGCTGATGAATTCAGTGACCAAAGAATTGCGATTTCTGGAAGAGCTTCCTGTCTGCTCGCGCAATCAGCTCTTCTGTAGTATGGATCTTCTCACATAATATTTGCAATCTACGATAGCAAAATGTTTTATTGTTTTAAACAGTTCTCGCCGTTCGTGTAGGCAAATGCACTGCGTCGTAAACTTAAGAGCAATAGAGGATGATCGCAATTCAAGGACACACTTTGTTTTTAGCCTTAAGTACTAGCAGATGAGCTATTTTGAGATGAAATGTCTTAGCCACATAGCCTACATACTACATAGGCCACAAATAGCCACTGGCATTGGCGCAACCTGGATCAGCGTTTTATCAGGGCTGCGTGCGGCGAACGCAAGCAAGCCGAAGATATTTGACACGCACTATTAATAGCCCAGGGAAGAAACTTTCTGTCATGGTATAAGCCCTTAGGTTGAAGTAATTATTGTGCACACTGGTCCGCCATTAAAATATGGAGAATTGCGTACAATGAACCAAAACAATCTGTTTGGCCTACTATTTGGCTAGAAGCCGTTGTATTAAGCAAACTATTCTATCCTAGTGGACATTATTGTTATGCGATATAAAACAGGAAGATTTTTTATGAAATACTGAATGACGGTCACAAAATTAGGCCAGCAAATGGCAACCATATTCTGTTGCTGTTAATGCTATGGAACTGGTTTATATCGTAATTGTTATGCGAAAGATACCTGAGATTAGGCCGTAAAGAAGGTGCTTGGTTACAGCCGAAAAGACATTTTTAATCGTTACTTTTTATTTCACCAAGGAGGTTCAAGTGGCCCAATTTTATTGATCCTAAATGTGCCAACGATAGCAAGATATCGAAGGATCCTTTAGCACCGCTCTACATCAGCTTCATTTCAAACACAGACAAAATCTTGCACAAGTCCCACTGAAATGGAGATAAATAACTAATCATTCACTAATGCATCAGCCTATTGCTTAAATTAAAATAAAACACCATACAACGTTACCTGGAAGCGAAATGAATTCTCTCCGACGATGGCTCAACGATGAAGTGAAACCAGTAGGCTACTTGTGGGTTTTCCCGACTATGGCAATAAAATTTTAGGTTATTAGAATAACCATGGTTTAAATAAGGGTGTGCTATAGTCTAGAGGTCGGGGTTCTAGATATCATTGGAGTCGCCCACCTCCTTTATCCATGCAGGCTCTGTCAGTGCCAGCCCCAAGCCTGGACAAAGGAGGAGGGCGGCTAATTGTAGTATAGTAGGGAACCAGAGTCAAGACAGTGAACCAGTGTTAATGGCGGACTTGGCGGACTTGAACAATAGATGTTTACAGCAAGCTAAATATCAGATTGTGTTTCAGTAATAAAATACGTAAACTTAAAATATAACATTTGGCGACGAGGATAAACTTATAAAGAACTATCAGAATGACTGAATTTGGGCCAATACCCCAATTTGCTCCGTTTCAACCCGATGTCGACCCAGCGTCAACGGCACTCCGGTGGAAGAAATGGACCGACCGATTCGAGAACCTAATGACGGCGCTCAACATCACTGATGACAAACGCAAACGTGCACTCCTCCTACACTTGGCAGGCGAAGCTGTGTACGACATATTCGATGGTTTGGTCGTTGAAACGCCTTCTGACGATTCCGATTCCGGTGAGAACAATGTCTATACTCTGGCCAAACGCGCACTAGATGAACATTTCAGTCCAAAGAAGAACGTTGAGTTTGAGATATTTAACTTTCGCCTGGCTAGACAGCATTCGGACGAAACCACAGATGCTTATCATGCGAGACTTCGCACACTGGCTAAATACTGTGACTTTTCAAACGTCGATGCAGAACTAAAGTCTCACATAATTCAAACATGCACTTTAACGAGACTGCGAAGGCGTGCTCTTGCAGATTCAGAAATGACACTGAAAGTTCTGTTAGACACAGCTCGGGCAATGGAGACCTCTGAACGACAGTCAAAGGTTATTGAAATGGGTTTTGCTGAGCCTGAAACTGACAAACATATGGTCTCTCGAGTGGCTAAACAACCATATCAGTCAAAACATTCCATGCATCAGCATACAGCAAAGCAGACAAAACCTTCTACACAGGTTTGTCGTAACTGTGGTCTTTTGTATCCACACCAAGGTGGAAAAATGCAATGTCCAGCATGGGGAAAAACATGTTTTGCGTGCAATAAACAGAACCACTTTCAGAGACAATGCCAAGGTACCAATAAATCTCAAAGTCCAGTGTCAAGAAGCAAGACATACACGGCACAGAATGCAACACACTCAAGAAGACAAGTCCATCAAGTAGACACAGAAGTACAGAAACCCATGAAAAGAGATGCAGCAGTGGAAGAATATGTCTTTGTTCTAGAAGAACAGAGACTGAAGAAATTACCATATGTTCAAGTGGTTATCAATGATTTTCCAGTCGAAATGCTGGTAGACACAGGTGCCAGTGTCAACATTCTAGATGAAAAGACATTCCGAGGGTTTCCTGAACGCATGAATCTTCATCGATCGCAGACCACAATACACTCGTATGCAGCAACAACACCAATAAGGATTATAGGTCACTTTTAAACCGTAGTAAGACACAAACAGAACGTTGTGAATGCCGTATTCCATGTGGCCAAAGGAGATAAAGGATCATTGTTAAGCTTTCAGACTGCATCAGAATTAGGCTTGATTGAACTGAACCTCAATGTTATCAAATCATCACAACCAGTAACGATCGAACTCCTGGAAAAAGATCATCCACAGCTTTTTGAAGGAATTGGCAAACTGAAGAACTTCAGAGTAAAACTTCACATTGATGAGAGTGTGAAACCATCTGCACAACAACACAGAAGAATACCATTCCACATACGCAAGAAAGTGGAACAAGAGCTGAACCTTCTTCTTGAGAAAGACATAATTGAACGCATTGAGGGACCAACACCTTGGATGTCACCAATCGTAACACCTGTAAAGCCTAAAGAACCGGACAAGGTACGCATTTGTGTTGACATGAGACAAGCGAATAAAGCTATTCTTCGTGAGAGGCATGTAACCCCTACCCTGGAGGACATCGTCAGCGACCTGAATGGAGCGAAGAAATTCTCAAAGTTAGATCTCAGGGCCGGTTACCATCAACTAGAATTGGATCCAGCCAGCCGTTACATAACAACATTTTCAACTCACATTGGTTTATTTCGCTACAAGAGACTGAATTTCGGAATTTCCTCAGCCAGCGAGGTATTTCAGAACACCATAGCACAGGTACTCGAAGGCATACCTGGGGTTATGAATATCAGTGATGACATAATTGTACATGGCCGTACAACAGCAGAACATGATCAAAGCTTACGTGCTGTTATCAGTCGCTTATTGGATCGAGGCCTAACGCTCAACAAGAACAAATGTGAATTGAACAAAACAACACTTACCTTCTTCGGGCATGTATTCTCAGAACGAGGCGTTGGTATAGATCCTGATAAAGTTGACGCACTGATGAATATGACACCACCAACAAATGCAACAGAGGTTAGAAGCTTGCTTGGAATGATCAATTACAGTTCAAGATTCATCAAAGACTATGCAACAAAAACTGAACCTCTAAGAGAGTTAACCAAAGCAAATGTATCGTTCACATGGGGTCCTGTTGAACAGCACGCATTTGAAGAAATCAAGGCATGCTTGTGCCAGAATGCAGTAACAGCATATTACGACCCAAATAAACAGTCACATGTTACAGTAGATGCAAGCCCTGTGGGACTCAGTGCAATTCTTGCTCAGGAAGATAATCAAGGTCATAAACAAGTTGTCACATACGTTAGTAGATCACTGACGGAAGTAGAGAAGCGTTACTCACAGACTGAACGTGAGGCTCTCGCATGCGTTTGGGCATGTGAGCGTTTACACCGATATCTGTATGGCTGTTCCTTTGACTTGGTGACCGACCACAAACCGCTTGAAGCTATCTATGGCAATCCTCGATGCAAGTTATCTGCCAGAATGGAAAGATGGAGTATCAGATTGCAGCCCTATGATTTCAGAATCATCCACAAAGCTGGAAAATATAATCCTGCTGACTACATGTCTCGTCATCCAGTGATTGACCAAGGAAGCAAAGATGACAGATCACATAAAGTCTCAGAAGAATACATTAACTTCATCATCTCCAATTCAGTTCCTAAAGCCATGACATTAGAACAGATTGAAGAAGCAACTGTGTCTGATGTTATTCTGCAGAAGATTTTTAAATGCATCAAATCCAACAACTGGAAAGAAGCCCATGAGTCACAAGATCTTCGTCAGTTCTATCATATCAAAGATGAACTATGCTCCTCGGTAGATGGAAAGATACTACTGAGAGGTACACGGATCGTTATACCGCAAAGTCTACAGAAGGAAGTCATCCGATTATCACACGAGGGTCATCAAGGAATCACAAAGACAAAGAAACTCCTCCGACAGAAAGTCTGGTTTCCTGGTATAGACAAAGCAGCAGAAGACGCTGTCAAGAAATGCCTATCGTGTCAGATAGCCACACCAGAAACCTCTTCAGAGCCATTGCAGATGACTCCACTACCAGAAGGCCCTTGGCAGAACTTATCAGCCGATTTCTGTGGTCCTCTACCGAGTGGTGAATACTTACTTGTCATAATCGATGACTATTCAAGGTATCCAGTCGTTGAAATCGTCACCACAACATCTGCCAATGCAGTCATTCCTGCTTTTGACAGAGTATTCTCTATGTTCGGTATACCAATGACAGTAAAGAGTGACAATGGTTCTCCATTTAACACTGAACAATTCAGAAAATTTGCTCAGTACTCAGGTTTTCATCATAGACGCGTTACACCGTATTGGCCAAGAGCAAATGGTGAAGCAGAACGATTTATGAGAACTTTGAAGAAATCACTCCAGATAGCACATGTGGAGAAGAAGAACTGGAAACAAGAGATGTACACCTTTCTTCACGCATACAGGTCAACACCACATACCACTACGGACAAAGCACCAGCTGAAATCCTTCTAAGATATCCATTCAGAGGCCGCATTCCAGAAATATCAAAATCTGTTCCTGATGACGATTTAAGAACACGAGACACTCTTGCCAAGCAGAAATGAAAGAGTACAGAGACTGTCGAAACCACAAGAAAAAAGAACTAAGAACCGGAGACACTGTTCTAGTGAAAAAACTTGGAGGAAACAAGATATCTGGCTGCTATAACAGTATTCCGTTGACCATAACAAAAATTAAAGGAACAATGATCACAGCTGAAAGACAAGGATACTCCGTGACACGAAACTCAACATTTTTCAAGAAGGTGGAGAATGTCGATCAAGGAAGCGTGGTGAGGGAAGATGAGGATGAAGACGCAGAGGATTACATCCGAATTCGAACACCAATACCGAGTGTAGCAACGCCAACACAAACTGTTACACAGCCTTGCACGACACTGCCAACTCGAGGACATGATACTGTTCAGACGCGACGTTATCCACAGCGCGTGAATAGGAAGCCACCAAGACGATTTACCCCAGATTGAACAGGATTGATGTTCTGAGGGACTGTATATACAGACACTATAGAATTCCAATATACAGTCAATGTAGAAGTTAGCTTTTAAAGAAGGGGGGATGTAGTATAGTAGGGAACCAGAGTGAAGACAGGGAACCAGTGTTAATGGCGGACTTGGCGGACTTGAACAATAGATGTTTACAGCAAGCTAAATATCAGATTGTGTTTCAGTAATAAAATACGTAAACTTAAAATACAACACTAATGATCTTTGTTATCACACAGTGTCGTTTAACTGAAACTACTAGAGGTCGGGATTTCAAACCTCCGCAACGGATCGCAAAGAAAGAAATTCGTTTCCATCTGGCCTCCAACCCCTATAAGTACACTGACTGTACACTGTCGGTGGGAAGACCAGACGGCGAGGGAGAGGACTGACCACCATCCCTCACATGCCTCATATGCCCAGGATAAGAATATGAGTTGGCTAAAACTTCATCCCCACGGCTGCCTCTTAGGCTAGCCGAAGGGCCTGCGCTTCTTCTATTATTGTAATTTAGCGTGTGCTTAACAGTAGGCCTGTAAGCCTGTCTGCAACATGAAATAACAACAAATCGGTAAAATATGTAGGCCTAACAATTGCCCTCTGGCGAATGACATCAACGGGATGGATGTAGGACCTATCGCTGCCGTATAAAATCTATTCATGCGTTCTGAATTTCGTAATCGTAATCGTAAACTCCTAACTTCTAAGCGCCACTCGAAAGCCGAACGCAGGGCACCAGCTTATTCACGAGCGCTGCGTTGAATCAGAGGGTTATCCAAAAGAGTAGTTCGGTGGAGGTCCGAGTCCGGTTGCCATAGGTTCAGAGGGCGCTGAGCAGGTGTTAAGACGGATGTCGTTTGGGTCGAGTATTGAAAGGTCAAGGATCAGATGAGTATGGATATGAATTCCTGAAGAAGTGAGACTTCATTTGTGAGTGGAAAGACCAGGGTGATGGATAGAGGAGCATGAGGCAGATGATGGTGGATAATAATTATTGGCAATGTTGGTGGAGGAGCCGAAAGTGTACGAAATTCAGGAGGAAGATCATTCAAGAGACGCGGTGCAGTGCTGGATCCGGTTCGGTTGGAGAAACCTGAGATTAGTAGTGACCGGTGGATGCTTGTATGGTGAAGATCTCGCGAAGGTAGTTGAGGTGAGAGTGTTTTAGGGAGTTGTAGGCTAGTGATAAGGCTTTTAAGTGATTTCGCTATGAGATTTGTAGCCAATGGTGTAATTTGAGGATGGGAGTGATCTGGTGATGCTTGGGCGTTCTGGTGACAGCTCTGGCTAGTGAGTGTTGGATAAGTTACAGACGCTTGTGTTGTGTGGCTATTGAGGAACAGAGAACAGAGAATTGCGGTAACTTATCATATAGACCCTAACATCAGGTAAGATTTGTCGAGGACAGAAATGCTAAAGCCAATAAAAACTGACAACTTAACTTGGTCGAAAAAACAGTAGACCCCACTTTCCGTATAAAAGGATAACGTGGTGCAATGACCTAAATCGGACTTCTGGCGAGAGAAAAACATGAGCGAAAATGGCCTACGCTTGCCGCATAAAAACTTGTTCATGCGTATCAGCGAATCTGTAGAGACACGATGTCGTATGCAATCAATCATCTGCGAGTGTACAGAACGAGGAAGAAAAGAGTTGCTTGCCTTGTCGACTAGGAACGGTAGTTTGGATATAGTTATGATTTCATACACTGAATTAACGTTCAGACATTAACGAAACTGATGGAAATACGATCAATTTTTGGACTTTATATTCGTTTAATAATAACAGGTAAGAATCACGAGATATAATTATACAGAAAAGGGTGGCTAAAACGGATTATTGTTGGCATAAGGTGATCGCAGCTATATTTAGATCGTACGCTAGGATTTTCCCTGATGTGCACAACCTTCGTGTGTTTGGTTGGCGTCAAATAACCCGCAATAGCTGCCTTCGTAGAGTGTACACAGCGCCAACGCGAAGACGCCTCTGTGAGCGGGGAGGCCGGTTCGCATACTGTGTGTGACTTAGCCTATTCAGAGAGTTGAATCTCGTGCGTATACGGAGACATTAAATGGCGTGGCTGTCATTCAAATAACTAAACAGATGTAAAGGTTCTCACCCGATCGTGACGCTTTTGTAAACCATTTACATTTACTCGAACTTAGCAGCTCCTTTACTTCCTTTCTCTGTTATATGGCAATCGGATTCGGACCTCCATTGGACATTGTTCTCTGGGCAAAGCGTAACTAAGCTCCACAAATTCAGTTGCTCAAGATTCTGTTACTCTAATTCACATTTTGCTTTATCACATTTTATTGTTGCTAATAAATACAGGAATTTCATCGCAATATCGTCGCTTTTCGTTGTCGTATTGCTTAAATATTAAGAAAACTCGAATTATTCCCTGACTCTGAAACAGGTGATAATGTTCATGTGGAGGATTTTAGTTTTCAGTTTAATTTCTATTTTGAAACCGATGAAACCGACTGTAGGTTAAATGATAAAAGCATTGGCATCGAAGACCTAACGGTGGAACTGATCTTCATTCATTCATTCATTCATTCATTCATTCATTCATTCATTCATTCATTCATTCATTCATTCATTCATTCATTCATTCATTCATTCATTCATTCATTCATTCATTCATTCATTCATTCATTCATAGCGAGCATTTATATAATCGTAGACTATTTAGTAGTTGAGCTTTTTGCTCACTGTTTTATTCAGTATACGGTGGAACAACAACTACTGGGGCAACAGCCACGACTCAGACACCTAAAACAACTGAGCCAATATCGACAACTAACTCGCTTACAACTACTGCGCCTATAGCCATGACTTCAACTACTACCACCACAACGCCTTCGACGACAAGTATGCGACCAAACATGTCAATAAGAAAAAAATACCACTAATCCAATTAATTATAATTGAACAAAATTAGTTCAAAGGTAGTTTGCTAATCATGCTTGTTAGCATGTTGAGTCATACTTAGCCCATGCGTAGTAGTAATTATTTTCAAAACCGAGATGCATACACTCACGAACACGTCGAACAGTCGTCCACTTGAAGAACAAAGACATTCGCTTCTTCAGGTGGACACTGGGTAGTCATGTACCCCTTCTATATTAGAACTTATGACAGACCGCCCAGCCACCTACCCAGCCATCTTGGCGAGCTAAACTTGTCCGTGAGAGAGTTTCCCTGAAGGTGAGCGAGTTCGAACAGCGGATTCCAACCTTGTCGGTAAGTTTGTATGGCTAATGAATGTTTTGTTCAATATTTACATTTAGGTCAATATTCGAGTGGGTCTCTGACCAGGAAGCCAATTAACACTGCAGCTGTTGCTGGATCAAGTAATATAACGTTGGAGTGTGCTTCCAGTTATGGGACAGACGCCATTAATTGGTCATTCACTCCGTTGGGTTCTTTCAGCAACCAAACCATTCAGATTTCCAAAGGATACAAATTACTCGACACAAATCAACAGCAGTATGAACTCCGAGCGACGGTCATTTCATCGGTGCTAATCGTTCTTCAGCTTTCAAATTTGACAGAGAGAACTTATGGTTGCTATGACGGTGTGGAATCTACCTCAGCTCTGCTACTGGTGATTCGTATGTATTATTCTCCTCTAAAGCCTAATGTCGTCCAATCAACTCTGATTTTTAAGATTATGAAGGTGCCAAAGAGCACATTTTGAAATAGTTAAGTTTACAACCCGGAAGTATAATAATTGAACTTTCTTTGTGTACTTCGTTTAGCACCAAGTTGAGGAATTTGTTTCATTGTTGTATAAGGGCCTACGTAATAGATAGGTGAATAATGATTATACGAAATTGTAGAATCGGATGATTGGGGATCGTTTGAGCTAATTAGGCTTATTACTACAAAACCTTTATAATTTGTTTCGTCTAAAGAGCGAAAAAGTGTATTTCATCTGCTGTATTACTTAGTACGTCAACTGTCTTAATTTTTTTTATTTCTAGGCCTGCTGCAAAGGAGATCTTATTAATTTAACAAATTACTGGATGCTTTATTATTCTAGCTCTTCAGATCTCAATGGAACCACTGTTCGGTCCGGTGGTTGGAGGAACGAACATCAC
>JACEVL010001778.1:0-24547 GCA_020284085.1 Aporrectodea caliginosa
TGGGCATCTCTGCATGTAGTGGTCTGATACGACGCAGCGCTCGTGAATAAACTGGTGCCCTGCTACTCTTTAGAGTAGCTCTTTATAAATTTCGAATTTATGATTACGATCTCGATTACAATTACGATGACCATACCTCACTGAACTTCTAAACTATGAATTGCCTAGCTTTGTAAGCGCTAAAGATGAAAGGAGTGTAGGTCTATTTGATCACGATGAAGACCCAAATTTCAACACCCCGTCGACTTAAGCGTCTTCTAATAAATCTATGCAGCATTAAATGACGGTCTAATATAACAACGTTTTGCTGACGAGCACCATTGATACTCGCTTTGACTTGTGTGGCACGGTGGCCGACTGCTTAGAGCGTTTGGCCTGTAACGCGGAGAGTACGGGTTCGATCTCTGTCCTGGGCAGTTAATGTGTTGGGACCGTGAGCAAGGACTTCACACACAATTGCAATATAGGCCGCTAATTGCATCATCGCCATCGAGGTGTGTGTACTTCTGAGCTTTGGTCCACCTTTGGAAGAAGGGCAATATCAAAATGCAGTTGTATTTTGTTGTATTGTAATTTTCGGATAAGTGGAAATAAGTCGATAGAAGTGGATGTAAATTGATGGAAGTGGTAATGGGCCTATAGGTCTATATAGATAATTGGATGTAGGTGTAGTGGATATAATTGAAGAAAATATGATGAATGGATTTAAGTGGATATAAGTGAATGAGTGGACAAAATTGGATACATTCAAGTCGATAAGTGAATAGAAGTATGACATAAGTAGATCGTTGTATAGAAGGATATATATATAAGTGGATATAAGTGGAAATAAGTGGGTTAAGTGTTAATAAGTGTTAATAAGTGGATACTAATGGCTATAAACGGATGCAAGTGGACAAAAGTGTTAATAAGTGGAAGGTTAAGAGTGAGTCGATTAAAATCCCTAGCAAGATTGGTTTCCTCCCAATTCAGATACTAGTATCATTACATTCTGTAGCTAATTGAAAGTTGAGATTAAAAATATTTCAGATAAATACTGTAACACCAGGATATCAGCAAAGCGGATACGCTAACTCTATCCAATTTAAATAAAAATAAAAACAATAAATCATCAAACCGGCCGACAAAGTAGGCGTAATTGTCCAACTTAATAGATATAACTTCAACACAACGATACTTATGTACCTCAATTATAAATCTATCAGCGTCAAAGTTCGCAAGAGCATATTTAGTGAAGACCCCTTATTTCTCAATTCAAATTGTTATTAAAAGGCAAGCGCTCGTGAATAGGTTGGTGCCCTGCGCTTGGCCTTCGAGTGGCGCTTTAAAAGTTTAAAGTGTGAGGTTACGATTATGACCTAAAACCACATCTATATAAGACAATATAATTGGTTATTTGGTGTCGAACATCAGCCAGGCTTGACTTGTGAATTAGCCCCTACCTAAAAGACAACTGCCTCATTAGACCGATACGTTTGCAGATAAATAGTTTAACATTTAAAATATATCCAACATTAATTGCTAAAAAAATATGAAAGAAGCAGACACCCAATATACTTAAAACACTGTAGATTCATAACACTACAGTAACAAATTTCTTGACACTCCGAAGTCTTTGACATCATCGTCCTTCGACTCCAGCTCAGATATGGACTACTGTATCATAACAAGCGAATCTATAACCAACTCCAAGCTTAATACTCGACTTTTTGGCATCGTTTTCATTCGCAAAAATGTACAATTAGTGTTTTTTGGGCAGACCAGCATATTTGATATACTTGCTCAGTTGTTGCCATGTTCGAAAAAATTGTTAGGAGTGTAAAGAAGCGAAAATCTTGAAAAACGACGTGAAAAGCTCGGTTATATGGCCTATAATGCTATAGAAATGCGCAGTCAACATAATTTAATTTGTGTAATAGGTCACAGTGAAATGATGCATAAAAGAAATTTCATGTTTATAGTTCTTTTTATATGTAAGTAATTGAAGCGATCTGAAGCGATCTCAGTGTATCATAACCGAAGCTTAAACGCATTTGCACTAAGTCACTGGAAGTTCCGATTAATATGCAGTTAGCTATGTTACTGTTAGGCCTATACAATAAATTCCGAGTAGCAATTAGCAAATGGTGATTGTTTGAAACATTAGATATACATTATACAGACAGAATCAAATCGTTTACATGTCATGAATAACATCTACAGAAAGTTAATGCATTTTAGTACCAACATGTAATTAACCATCAGGTGAGTAATTAATTTGTAAAGGTCTTTCAGGTTAAAAAAACAGTTTTCAGTCACGCAAAGCGATGTCGTAACTACAGTATAGCATCGCAAAGGGACACTTTCCTTCGAGATGACTTAGATTTTTTGCCAAACATTTTAAAGAATTCTTTAACATTGTGGCAAGCCGTTCTATTGAATTACTATAGGACACATGTCTTTAGCAATGTAATGTAAATCTCCGAAATTTCTCAGCTCCACACAAAGTCTGAGTCGGGAAGTCCGGCTTCATCGCAGGCGTTATCAGATCAAGTGCGCGGAAGGCTGCAGGTGATTTGGTCGGTTTCTGTGCCAGGTTCACAATCCGAGGTCATGCCCAAGGCGACAGCATGTGCTTCAGTAGAAATTGTTGGCGATGCAGAAGCGGTACAAAGACTGAATTGTTTGAAAAGTTCCGTTAACAGTTTTCATGGAAATGATGCAGGAGACAGGAAAAACAGAGGGTGCTGAGATTGACGGGCGACAAAAGATGGTAGATGGTTGGTAGATTTACATATGCTAAATTATAGTTATTATTTCTCTCTTGTGACGTTGACTTGAATAGAATAATAAATATATCATCATCAAAACTTTAGACAGTATGCCAACAAAATGCCTGCGACTTTTAGTTCTGGAGTACGAGGTAGTCTGCTGAATGCAAAGGCGTGTAAACTGGCGGAATAACTGGAGCCTTGTCCACGTACGGATTCTCTTCTCTCGATTGCTCTGTTGACAGATCTTTCCCCACTGGAATTCTGGCTTCTTCCGAGGACAGATCTTTTAAATTGTATCTCACGTGTTCGTACATTCTATCTTCATGAAGCGTTGGTCTTTCCTTGCTTACAACCTCCTTCAGTGGCTCATCTATGGTGTCATAGCCTATGTCTTCGTAGATACTGTTAGAATGGGGAATCGCAGTGTTTTTGGTGTTACATGTAGTTGATCCTTTGATGGCAGCTGAAGTAATAATAGCAACAACAAATTACGCTGATTCAGTTAACAGCCAGCGAATGTCGATCATAGATTTGACCATGGCGCTTAATCTGTAGATTAGCGCCAGGGTAAACTCTACGAGTTCAATTTACGCGTCACAGTTCCTGTAGTCTGTACGACACATGGTTGCGCATTAATTTACGATACTTCTATGTCCGAATCAACGTTCAAAAGTTTTTCTTGGAGTGGGACACAGAGCTTTTGCTTTGTACAGTATTCTGTGGACATCTTTGTCTCACAACTCTGTCCACCTTTCATGCTTCTTAGCTAGGATGTTGTACAGTTAGACATATGTTTTCTAGTTGACCTAATTTTCTTCTAATTATCGTTTTCTTTGTACATAAATTATTTCTGACTTTGTAAGTAAAGCGCTGAGCGTTTGCTTGCGTTCAATAAAGAACATTCTTACTTACTTACTTACTTACTCTCCATCTATTCTTATTAGCATCATTTGCCCCAGGTACAAGTTTCCTATCAATCTTCTGTCTCTCCAATCTATTCCTATCCGCAAGTATCCTGTCAATGTTCTGTCTGTTTCTGCAGTCTATTCCCATCTACCTCAATGAATTAATAGCCTTCTCCAGTGAATTCTATCAAACGCTTTTTCATAATCCACGAAGCACATATACATCCTGCTTATTCTGGCAACTCCTCCCTGTTAGTACTCTTAGTGTTCCGATCTCATCTCTACTGTAGATCTCATGCCCTTTCTAAGCCCAAAGTGATCATCTCCCATCCCCTCATCTGCCTCTGTCTTTGCTTGCACTCTCTTTGCTAGTATACTTATCATAACTTTTGACGCACGGGTGAGGTGGTTAATTGTTCGGTGATCCTCGCATGCCGTTGCATTTGCCTTCTTTTAATTGGTCATATTATGGATTGCAGGAAGTCCTACGGCCATACTCTCGTTGTGTATTTATCTTGACATATCCATATTAGTTCTCTCATGGCTCCTTCCTCCAGACTTTTGATCATCTCTGGTGGTATATTATCTATTTCTATTTAGGCAAAAATTGTTTTCATCAATCCGACTCCAATTTAGCAAGAATTTATAGTTGCATGTTCATGATTTATGGTGTGTACGATACGACATACTAAGGGCTAATCCTTTAATAATCCTTGGTAACAGGGCATTTGCGCTAGCCGGCCCGTCTGATTGGAACAAACTCCCTGTCTTTATCCGCAAATCCTCAAATTTATCGATTTTCAAAACTAACCTTAAAACACATCTGTTTAAGATTTACTATGATTGATTTTTCTGTTACGCGCTTTTGTGCAAGATTCCAATTTTGTTTAGGCGCGCTACAAATAACAGTCTAATAATAATAATAATAATTAATGCTTAGAAGGAATTGAAATGATTTGCATACCATTGCATAGTTTTCTGCACACGTACAAGATAATTACAGTGGTCAAAATTAGAAGACCAGCGAAAACGGAGTGTAGAATTGTCTGCCATTCTGACGATGATGTCCCGATTGACTCTGTAACAGATTCTGTATTCATGATTCCAGGATCTGTAAGAGCAAATTAAGAAACAAATTATTGATTGCCACGCTACTTGATTCGAATTAACGGCCTTGGTGTCGAACAGCCTATGTGTAAATCAGTCTAAGACAGATACAATATGCATGTAATTATACTTTGATAATCATTGTCTGCCTAGTAACGAGGTAATTGTTGGCAATGTAATGTTCAATCTTGCAATCCCTACTGCTTATTCGATTCACACTCTGCTCTGGGTTTTCCTCTAGCACCGAACCAGAGCCTCATATAAATCTTACTACCCTACCTCTCAGTCTCCACTCTTAAGCTTATTCGAGACTCTGAATCAGAAGTTTCACGCTTCCTAAACTCAGTCTCCAACAAACTATGCGAACCAGATTCCGTTCCTATATCTCTCATCAAAGATTGTGCCTCTACTCTCGCTCCTGCTATCAGCAAAATAATCAACCTCACTCACAGGGAGATCTATCCGTATGCTCTCTCTCTCTCTCTCTCTCTCTCTCTCTGTCTCTCTGTCTCTGTCTCTGTCTCTGTCTCTGTCTCTGTCTCTGTATCTGTCTCTGTCTCTGTCTCTGTCTCTGTCTCTGTCTCTGTCTCTGTCTCTGTCTCTGTCTCTGTCTCTCTGTCTCTCTGTCTCTCTCTCTTTCTCCACCGCATTGAAGCAATCTCTTGTAACTTCCTTTCTCAAAAAGATTTTCTTTGCATCTACACTGACTAAGCGCATTGTCCTTGCCCGCATGAACGACTACCTTTCTTGAAACTCGCTTCTCAACCCACGTAAATATGTTGTCACTTGAAACCACCACACAGAAACTCTGCTTGTCACTCTGTATAATAATCTAGTGTCAGCTGTAAGTAATCAGCAAATGAAGTGATTGATTTCTCTGTATCCTCGACATCTCTTCCGATTCTGATACCATTAATCATGACCTACTTCTTCTTCGGCTGTCCTCGTGGTTTGGCGTCTCTGACACTGCACAACCCTAGCTCCTGTCTTACTGGTCTTTCCGCTCCTTCTCTGTCAAAGCCGCTGGTAACTACTCACAATAGTTCTCCTGTGGCCTTTCTCAAGGCTCCGTCCTAGGGCTACTTCTCTATCCTCAACTACTTGATGTAGTAAATCTAATCTCTAAATGGATGTCCTTCAATCTCCTCTGCTTCAACCCATGCGCAGCAGAATTTATTATCCTTGGCCTGCCGCATCAGGTGAAGAAAACCCCCGACTCTACCATACACCTACTCACAAACTCTCCATCTCTCAGTTTTACTTAAGACTCGCCTGTTCGCAATCATTGGCATCACCTTTGGTACACATCTATCCTACTATACTTACATCTCTAACCTCTCGAGCACCTGCTTCATGCATATTCATGACCGCCGCATTCGAACCATGCTTGGCTCTAAAACTGCATCCACCATCGCTACCTTCATTCTCCACTCCAAACGTGATGACTTCAGTTCGTTTTTTTCCTCAACCTCGAATCCTATCAAATTAAGCGAACAAATCATTCCAAATCCACTCGCCTGAGCTGTCACAAGCATCACCACATCACTCCCGTCCTTAAATCACCTAACTGGTGGAAAATCGCGGACCTCATCCGCCTCAAAGACCTTTCGCTAACCAACAATTGCCTACAATAATCAAGGTGCATTCGCGCCAGGCGTTTGTCATTTTCCAGCGTACACATAGAATCATAGATAGATGGACACATTCCATTTGTAGGCCGATGATAGCTTTTAATCGTTGCACCAAAATGACCTGTCTACGAGTTCAAATTGACCTTAAAATTTTTAGACTTATTATCTTAGTTAGTAATTGATAACTGTAAGCTTTGTATTTCTTCAGCGTCCAAAAACCCACGTATGGAAACTGATTAATTTTCGGACGATTTGATGACTCACTGACTCATTGACTGGATGTTTTCCTTCTTGATAGGTGATTTTTAGTTGGTCAATGGATGTACTGATTACTTATTTATTAGACATGAAATTGGTTGATTGACTTAATCGATTATTGATGGATTGTTTGTTTATTAATTGATTGATCGACTTCACCTACAGCAAAATTTCACATCGCATCGTTCCCATCTTTCGTTTGGGTCAGTGGTGTAACACCAGACTCCCTCAATGTAGTTGCTATCCGGATTTCGGCATTTGTTCCCAGCAGCTTCGGCACTTCCTTCAGAAAAGAACGTCGAATTTTTGAAGTGGTTGTTGTGAGGATTGTCGGAATTCCAACGCTGACATGTCCGACCAGATTGCGTTACGCTCAGAGGACCGGCATACTCGCGCCCCGCCTGTGTCAGTTTACAATCTACACCAGGCAGATGGAAAATATTTGATAGGTAAAATAATAAAACTTATATTTTTAGTAGCAAATGGCCCGCTTACGATGATAAAGGGAGTTAATAAATGTTAAATTTATAACTTCAGCCAATATTCTTAGTCGCAAATTTTGAATATCTTCAGCACCCAGATAGGCAGGTAATGCAACCGGTGGTTTCACCCCAATGTTATATTAATTAACCTTTCCCCTTGTCCTTTGGTGACAAATGAGTGACTGTAATTAACCATAAGCGCGTAACAAATCGAAATTAAATAATAAGATATGGAAAGTCCTTGGAACCTAGCTAAGTAGGGATAATGGCAGATTATAACGGCAGATGGGTTTAAGGAAGCCTAGTAGCCTACGAAACAGATGATGAAATTCTTAGTTTCGTCAGGTGCATGCCAGTCTTAGCTCACATACCACCTGCTGATGTGGCTGAAGCATTTGACATCCTCACTGACACAGCATCTCATCGTGACGGACCTAATATTTTGAGCAGGTTTATATCAGCCTATAATATTCTTGGCTGTTCACCCCCCCACCACGGTGAGGTGCAGGTAGGACTTTGGGGGGGCCCGCTTACGATGATAAAGGGAGTTAATAACTTGAACAGCCAAGTAAGGGATTGCCTGGTGAGGCTATGCCATCAGTGGAGAAGGCTTCGGCTGAAGGACCACCTAGGGCGATACGCGAGGTGGACAGGCTCACCAGGAACCCCGAAACGGTTGGCCAACGCAGGAGGCAGGTGTTGGAAGGACACCTGAGGGCGAAAGAGGCCTACTAACTGGCCCACCGGCTTCCTTACCCTGCCAGGAGAGGAATGGTCACCACCTGGCATAAGACCAAGAAACTTTAACATGACAGATAACGGAGGATGGCCGATGCACAAAGGACAAACGGAGGATGGCCGATGCACAAAGGACATCAAACGTAGAATTGGTTTGGCGTGTGCCATGTTCGGCAAACTGAACAAGATATGGAAAGGAACAGCATATCGACAAGAACAAAGATGAAACTGTATGGAGCTTTTGTCATCCCAGTGCTGCTGTATGGATCCGAGTGCTGGTGCATGCGCAGAGAGGATGAGAGGAGATTGCTGGTGGCGGAAATGAGCTGGCTGCGAAGAATACTGGGCAGAAGTAGGAGAGACAAGATCCGAAATGAGGTTACCCGAGAAGAGCTGGGACAGAGGGAGACAGTGGTGGATAAGATCAGGAAAAGGAGGCTCACATGGTTCGGGCATGTGACGAGAATGAACGACAAAAGGCTTCCAGCCGCGGCTCTGTATGGACATGTGGAGGGAACACGAAGTCGAGGAAGACAAAGAAAGACCTGGATGGACAATATAATGGAGGATTTGAGGGCACAAAACATGGACATGAGGGAAGCCATGGATAAAATCAGAGACAGAAAGATTTGGAGATGTTATGTTAAGGACTCATCGTTGGCGCACGCCTGACGGAGGAGAGAGAAGAAGAAGATAATATTATCTCCAGCATGTTTGTTATCCCGAGTTGTCACTTGCAAAATTAATAAAGCTGCTCAACTTCCTCCGCAGACTTTGTCTTTGTGTTCTTATCAATTATGTTGTTGACTCAAACTTGTACACCTCATAGCGTTCTGTCATTAGCCTTACAATCTCCTCGCACAACACCGTCCACTTCACTCCGCAAAACGTTATATGGACCTTCTATTTTAATTAATTGTTTATAATATTGTATCCATTCTATGTTTCGTTTTCGGCGTCGTGGGAAAAACTTGATAAGTTGACACTAAGAAATCGTCTTAATTACGTAGTGATTATTGCTTGGCTTTGTCTGTTTATGACATGATAAGTTGCTTCTTTTGTATGTTGTGTTTGTTTTGTTTTTGGCGTCGTGGATAAAATGCAACAAACCTCTGCGACAGGTCTAATTTTACATTAGATGAAATACCCTATAGAGTTGAAAGGCCTTATAGGTGAAAGCCCTTAGATGTGATTCGTCTGAAGGTGAAACGTCCGGAGGTGAAAACCCGTAGAACCGAATGGGTTAATTCTTGGACACTTGTCTGTCTGATTAACAAATAACTGGCTGAAAGTTTAACTTCTTGATTGAGTGTTATTTTATTTACTCTTCGCGAATTGTTGATTGGTTTATTGTCTATTGATTGATTGAACACATTTACTTACCACAAAAGTCCACATTGCAGTATTCCCATTCTGTGTCTGGGTCTGTGGTGTAACACCAGACTCCCTCCTTTTGTTTGCCACCTGGATTTCGGCATTTGTTTCCAGCAGCCTCGGCGTTATCGTCAGGGAAGAGCGTCGAATTTTTGAAGTAGCTGTAGTGAGGTTGGTCGGAATTCCAACGCTGACATGTCAGACCAGATCGCGTAACGCTCGCAGGGCCGGCATACTCGCGTCCGGCCTTTGTCAATTTGCAGTCTACGCAAAATAGATGGCCAGGTTTCATACGTACGCCAGTGAAATCTTGTATTTATAGGAGCAAAATGATGTGCTTAACAGCATGAATTAAGTTTAAAATATTACATTTATTCATTTCGTCAATAATAATTGTGCATATCTTTAGCACCCACAGACTCAAGCTGTGTGAACCAGTTAATTCGTGGACGATTTGCTAACTGACTGACTGATTGTTTTACATTTTGATTGGGTGATTTTAGTTGGTTTAGACCTACTGACTGCTAATTTATTGGACAGCTGATTGCTCAGTTGATTTGCTGAATTATTGACTGACTGCTTGTTTGTTTAATGATTGATTGAACGAATTGACGTACCACAAAAGTCCACATCGCAGAGTTCCCATCTTCTGTTTGGGTCTGTGGTGTAACACCAGATTCCCTCCGTTTCTTTGCCACCTGGATTTCGGCATTTGTTGCCAGCAGCCTCAACGCTACCTTCGGGGAAGAGCGTCGAATTTTTGAAGTAGTTGTAGTGAGGTTGGTCCGAATTCCAACGTTGACATGTCCGACCAGATTTCGTTACGCTCAGAGATCCTGTATACTCGTGCCCCGCCTGTGTCAACTTACAGTCTACACAAACAGATGGCCAAGCTCCATAGGCAGCCCTATTAAGCTTGTGCTCGTAATACTAAAGCAACCTGCTTATGAGTATTAAGTATGATAGACAACAGTTAGCTTTATTATTTTAGTAAGTAATCGGAAAATGTACATATTTAATATCTTCAGCACACAAATCCAATGTTCAGAAATGATTTAATTCATGGGCGCTTGATTAGAAAGAAAAAAATGGGTAGGGCAGGAAAGGACATATTATGGTGAAGTTTGGTTTCAATTTCAGATGCAAAGTTCAGGCATACGGTAGATGCTGTTTAGAATTGAGGGGAGGGGTGAAAGGTAAGGCGTAGAGAGCGGCTTTCGCGTTTGAATGAAAAATCAGGATAGAATAGAATTGATGAGTTTTGGCTGCAATCTCTTCCAAAGAGGTGGAACAGTAATACTGAGCTATCAGTCGTTTGAGTTTTTCAGATGATAATGACAGACGATCGAAGTACTGTTAAGGTGGAAGAAGAAATATTTGGTGGAATGATTGTAATTCAATAAAAGGACACAGAATATGCATAATTATTACTATTAAATTGAAGCGTGCCCAAGTGCATCGGGACAGTTTTGAATGTACATAACAGAAGCACATTTTGAATTGTTGATTGTATGTCCAGTGAGCATCATCGTACTACTTATTTAGTCGATCAAATCTTTTATCTAATCGAACATCAGGACTATTCCGACATTTAGAATTAAATTTGTCATCACCCTATTTTTCCTTTCTTTTCCTCACGTTTAAATGTACGATTTTCTAGATTTCAACAAATTAAGGACTTTCTGTCTGTGATGACCAAAATTTTTCTTGCAAAATCAAACCTTCAGCTACAAGCACAACAAAACTTCAAGTCGAAAGCTAGGGCGGGAAAATCGACACTCTTTGGTCGCATATAGGCCTAATTTAATAATTGAATATGTTTAATTACATCCATATTCCATGAATAGCTGAATTACAATTATAGGCCTATAGTGGATTTTAAATTACCATGTTTGTGAAGACGTAGCCTATGTAATTTTACCTGTGGGAAAAGTATCGAGATAAGGTCGTCCCGTCTGCGTTCGAACTAAAACTATCCCTAGAACAAATAGAAGATGCACACACAGACGCACCATTAATCAGTCCTCAATCATTCATTAGCTAACCGACTGAAAATATAGTCAAAAGCACTAAATGGGATTCATGTGGGCTCTTTATTAGTCACACATGGGAATCTTTATGGGTTCTTTATGGACAAAAACAAAAGCGACAGAAGATAAGATTGATGTGTGCGAAATGTGGATATGGAGAAAATTGCTGCGGATATCGTAGATAGAAAAGAGAACAAATGCATCTGTCATCCAGGAGATAGGGCAACTAAGAGGAGACCTGACACTGCAACAAAGGGCCATCAGACAGAAATTGATGTACTTTGGACGCGTAATGAGAGCAGAGGGATTGGAGAAGGAGATGATGCTGGCGTGTGGGGAGGGGAGGAGGAGTAGGGGTCGGCCGAGAACTCGCTGGATGGAGAAGATACATAGGAGGACAGCGATGAGTCTTGCACAACTAAGTGACGCGATACGAAGAAGGGAGGATTGGAGGAAGCTGGTCACGACGGTCGCTAGAGTTCCACGAACTGACGGCACAAGGTGACAAGGTGATGGGTTCTTAACGGGCATGCTGGAAGGGCTAGAATACAACGTGGCTGACGGATGATTTACATTCCTGTCAACGTCCGAGTTTCGAATATGGTTTTTATGGACGCCAGGTGCTAATGCTGTCAGGACTAGATTGCAATGTGGCTGCCGGATAAGCCTAACACGTTTCTCATTCATTTTAACGTCGGGGGGTTCGAATACGGAGTGCATCACATGAATTGACAATCAAGGTCTAACCATTTAACCTACAGGGAAACGGTGTCTCTTTGCTGCACAAATGCTTCAACTAAAATGCATCCTTCATTTTCTATACTTTAGTTTTTAATGGGACTTCAACTAAAATGTAATATATTTAAATAGATATAATTAGTATTGGAGTAAGTGTATTTCTAATAACATAATTATCGCACAAAACTCACCCAACGAATTCAGATAGAAGAAGAGAACTGTTTTCATTGTTAAACTGGCAACAAACAGCGAACGATGAGAGTCGTCTGTTTATAACTGCAAGAAACTTCTTGATCTTCAACATGTAGGTTGAAAGTATGAGAAATCCTTCGATCTTCGGTCAATTAATATAGACTTACCAAGACCTGACTTCTGCAGTGATGTGTAAGTATATCTATATGTGTATAATATGTATATTTATTTATACCAGCAGCGACTGACGATCTCAGCCGGTCTAAATACGCGGACGAGTCTTCCAAATAGGAAATACGAAACCGAGGACTTTTCTAAAACCCGGATATCCGGGTTTGGTGTCAGTCAAAACGCGGGTATCCCCGAGTTGAAGCATTAATATTCTTGCAGTCTGGTGTTGCCTTGGGGTCCGACAGCACGTGCGTTTGTGTGCGAATGATAACATTATCAAGATAAGCGCTTTAGCGACCTGTAGACATTCAATTTAGGTCAAAATTTCACATTTAACCTCCTTTGTGCCAGAACAACGTTATTTACTGCACCAAACAGAAAGCTATCAAGTACTTTCATCAAACAGCAAACTTAATGGATGCTGTGATAGATGTTTCCTGAAAATAGTTAAATGTCAGCTTTCTTCGCTGTCTATTTCGTCTTAATCGCAACCTGAAACACTTATCCTGCGATCCGGTAAATGTGCGCAAAAAACACATTATGTCCGGAGTCCTGATTCTCAACCGCAGAACGATCTTCGTGCACACATGACCTGCAGCCGAAAAGACGCGTTCGACCTACAAAAGGAAGTCTGTATAAGCGATAAGAGATAAGAGTACATAAGCTGTAGTCTGCGACCTCATACACCAATGCTCTCATAAAATGCAATTTCGGTTTGATACCAGCAGTCAACGACTTTTCACGGAACTGCTGTTGAAAGTATTAGACGTATTAGAAGCTTCCATGAAAACGTTCATCCCAATCTCCTTTTGTTCCTGGAGAATAAGATTCGTGGAACTGCTGTGTCTTCATTCATAAAAGTAACGGTGGTAAAAGTAACAGTCTTCACACCCGTCAAACTTGGACTTCCATGCATGTGTAATCCGGGCTTTCAGACTTCAGGTTTCAAAATGGCCGGAGTAGCCGTTTACTATACCCCGCAGTCGATCGAGTCGAGTGTATACGATCGACTTGGCTCGGCCGACGATTGACTCGATCGACCATTCAGCCTATGATGTGCTTCCTATCCTCAAGCGTCGCCATTAGGTAGCCAATCTGATTTGCACTTCTTCAGCTACGGTATGCTATTCGATGCTTTTCTGGTTTCTTGAAGTATGTGTTTACGATGGGCAGATCCAAACCCTGCGCAATTTTCAGAAATCTTTCTCCCTCCTTACCTCCTAACCAAATCACTGTCCTCCGTGAACTCCCTAATAGCCCTGAGCATCCATTCCCACGTGTCCATTCATGTCAACTCCCACCACCAAGTGCTCCATGATTGGAAGGCTTCTAGATCCTCACGAAAGTCATGAAGTATTGTAACTGTGATTAGATGTGCATGAAATGTGACCATTATGAATGATACGTAATTATGCAGCTATGTATTATATTTATGTTACGTATTATTATATATTTTGCGTACGCTGTGTATATATAATGCTACGGTGTCTGTGTATATCTCGTGATGGCCATGCATAATGTCAGCAGTTAACCTCTGACCTCGTTTGCATCTAGCGTCCTAGAGCTCCTCGAATCAACCAACTCACTGACTAATTGACTGACTAAGGAATTATTTGATTGGCTGATCGAACCATTAACTAACCAGTCGGTCCATTGATTGAATGATCTGGTTGACTGAAAGCGATTTCTTGATTGGTCGACCAATCTATAGATTGATTGAAATATGTTTCGATTTGATTGATTGGTCAGTGAATTCATTCATTTTCTGCAACTGTAGTGATAGACATGAAAATGATGCAAGGTTATTGACAGATTCATCAATGTCTAATAACACCATCAGCCATTGATGAATCCGTCAATAATTAGGGGCCTATACGTAATGATTGATGGGTTGATTCTGTATCACATTGAATGCTGGATAGATTCATTCCGTGCTTCAATGCTTTTGTGATCTTCATCCAATGTTTTTGTTGTTTGACAGATGTTTCTCATTCATTGTTAGATTGATTCAACTATTAACTGATCGATTGATTAATTGATTGAATTGATTGCAGACAAAGCAATGTCGCTGTGTCTTTCATGAAAGAAGTGAGCGACGACGGGAGAGATGAAGACGAAGTCATCGTGACACCGAAGAGCGTCATGCTGCGTCGCAGAAGTCCATCATCATTGCGTCTGACTCTGACAGTGACTTCGACAACACCGTCATTGCGGTCATCATGAAACTGCCAAAGCTGAAGGAAAACGTAAAATTTCTTGACTCTGAGAAGTCTTTGACATCATCGCCCTTCGACTCTTGACTCAGACATGGACGACTGTATCATATCAAGCGAATCCAAAACAAACTCCAAACTTAATACTCGACTTTTTAACATCGCTTTCATTAGCATAAATGTACAATTAGTGTTTTGTGGGCAGACCAGCATATTTGAAATACTTGCTCAGCTGTCGCTATGTGCGAAAACATTGTTAGGACTGTAAAGAAAGGTATAAGCGAAGAGAAAAACTTGAAAAACGACGTGAAACGCTCGGTTAAAAGGCCTATAATGCTATACAAATGCGCAGTCAACATAATTTAATTTGTGTAATACGTCATAATGAAATGATGCATAACAGAAATTTCATGTTCATAGTTGTTTTCATGTGTAAGTAATTGAAGCGATCTGACCTTCAATCGACGATATGTTCTTTGCTTTCTTTCCTACATGGCAAACAATTTTATTCCGCTTTTGTCTTTAACACTTGTAAATTAATGTTATACGCTGTATAAATGTATGTACACCAAAGTGCGGATATGCAATTGGTATTATAAAGAACTAGCATTTTTTACCCGGCTTTGCCCGGGGTTTCCCCATGCGTAATTTTATCTCTACCTTAGGCTATATAGGCCTATTATTTGTTCCCCGGGCTAAATAATATAATAGTAAACGAAGTTCGATCGTGTTACATTACAGCGCTCGTAATTTTTCGGAACGGAGCCCGTGTTTTATTTCGATTGCGCCTCGCGTGACGTAAGACAACATTTCTCTTACGTCACGCCGCTCAAGCGAGGTTAAAATATGCATATTAATGGACTCCGTTATTGGTATTACGGAACCTCATAATTTTGAAGTTTAAAATGTCCATATGTCAGCGTTTAAATAAAATTGTGAGCTGAAAATAGTCGCGTTGAAACAGACGTAATAACGTTTCGTGCGATTTTTCAAATCGCTAAAGCGTTCCGTTTCGGAGCCTTTAGAAACAGACAAACAAACATAAGGAAGGACAACGTAAACGGTTCCGCGACAACTCGTCGAACGACATTTCGTATAACGACACTTCGTCTACGACAATTCGTATAACGACATTTCGTCTACTAGTGTATCTGTATCCATTACGGCTAATCAACAGAGGCCGCTTTCTTATAGTTTTGCTAAAACGTGCTATATGTTCTCAGGAATCCAGCTTCTAATTACTGACAAGATTATTTTCATCAATCCAGCTTCTGTTGAATGGAAACCTATTTTCATCCATGCATCCAGGTTGATTTCCAGCTTATTTTTACGTGAAAAATTATTTTGATCAATTCAGCTTCTATTTCAATACAGGAATGTTTTCATCAATCCCACTTCCATTTCGGGAAACAGTTTTTTCATCAATCCAGCTTCCATTTTAAAGTGACAATATCATATAACTTAGTAGACGAAATGTCGTTCGACGAATTGTCGCTCGACGAAGTGTCGTAGACGAAATGTCGTTCGACGAGTTGTCGCGACACCAACGTAGCCTAAACAAAGTAAGACTTAGGCTATATTATAAGATATACTTGCTTACTTTTTTAAACTGATAGTTTATGGTTAGATTACTAAATGAATTACTTATTATTACTAATATTAAACTTAAGCAAATTACGGAAATATATTGAACTAGTCAGTGAGAATTACTAATATTAAAACTGAGGTAAATTACGGAAATTTATTGAACTAGTCAGAGTACGCATGAAATACCTTCATGAATTTTATTTAAGAGTACATCCCCATTGGGTACATAGTCGCTACAGGGAGACTATGTAGCGACTGTAGCGACTCATCATGAGGTCTTGTGAATCTTCGTAATATTGTACTAGGCTATAGCAAAGTGCTCACAATGTTGTTCAATGACAGCAGTTCAATGCAACATAACTGAAGATCAAACACATTTGAACTGAGTCACTGGAACTTCGGATTAATATGCAGTTAGTCATGTTACTGTTAGGCCTATACAACGAATTTCGAGAAGCAATTAGCAAATGGGGATTACTTGAAACATTAAATATTCATGATACAGACAGAAAGAAATCTAATAAATGTCGCGAATAACATCTACAGAAAGTTAATGCATATTAATAACAACAAGTAATTAACCATCAGGTATACGATTAATTTGTAGAGATCTTTCATGTCAAAAACAACACAGTTTTTCACAGACACAAAGCGATGTCGTTATAATGCAATCGAGAAGAGACCCATTCCGTCGAGCTGACTTATAATTTTGTTAAACTATTTAAAGAATTCGTTACCATCATGGCAAACCTTTCTATTGAACACATGTCTTCTGTAATGTAGTGTAACTTTCTCAGCTGCACACATAGTCTGAGTCGGGAGACCAGCGTTTATTCACAGGCGCTATATTGAATCAAGAGCCTGCAGGTTATTTGGTTGGTTTCAGTGCCAGGGTCACAATCCGGGGGTTGCCCAAGGTGACAGCATGTGCTGCAGTAGAAATTATTGTCGATGGTGGTTTTGGAAAGGTGCAGAAGCGGAACATAGCGTATTAAAGAGTAGGCTTATGCTAGTAAAATGCCTGCGACTTCTTAGTTTTCGAGTACGAGGTAGTCCGCTGCATGCAAATCCGTATAAACTGGTGGATGAACGGGATCTGGCGCCAGGTCCATGTACGGATTCTCTTTTTCAGATTGCTCAGTTGAGGGATCTTTCCCCAATGGAATTCTGGCTTCTTCCGACGGCAGATCTTTTAAATTGTATCTGACGTGTTCGTAAATTCTATCTCCACGGAGCGTTGGTCTTTCCCTGTTTATGACGTCCTTCAGTGGCCCATCTATGGTGTCATAACCTATGTCCTCGTCAATGTTGTTAGGATGGCGATTCACGGTGTTTTTGGTGATAGGCTAGTTACTCCTTTGAAGGCAGCTGAAATGCAGAGTAATATAGCAAAAAAACAAACTACGATGATTCAGTTAAACGCCAGCGAAATGTCGATCACAAATATAGTCTGGCGCTTAATCTTTAGATTTGCTAGGCTTCTCTGTACGAGATAAATTTAGGCGACACAGCTACTGTAATCTGTACAAAACTGTAGTTGCGCATATACGATACTTCTATGTCCGAATCAACATTCAAACGTTTTTCTGTTGCATTTGTCTTTGTTGAAGTTCACTTTAGTTCTTTAGGATTATTTAGATATAGAACTGATCAGAGTTTAAACATTTTAATTAGCACAACGAGCAAGGAAGAACGTAAACCGGAAGTAGAGTACATAGAGTACTAAAGAGTCCTCTTAGCACACCACCTATTGTCCAGAATGTGTATAACACAGGCTTAATTCCAACACCCCCACTTTACACACATTCTAAAACAGATCAGAGTCTTATTTCAGAAACCCCATGCCTAAGATGCATTTTGCATGTACATCTTTAAACAGTCCCTTTGTCAGACAGTCAGCAACCATGTCTGTTGTAGCTATCTGTTCAACACATATATCTCCAACAGTGATTCTATCTCTAATAAAATGATGTTGGATAGCAATGTGCTTGGTCTTGGCTCGATATCCAGGATTTCTTGCGAGATCAATTGCACCTTTGTTGTCACAGAAGATCTTCACAACACTAGAGGCTTGAGGAACTAGTTCTTGATGAAGTCCCTTCAACCATACAGCTTCTGCAGCAGCCATGCTCAGAGCCATATATTCTGCTTCAGTGGTTGACTTTGCAACAGTTGGCTGTTTCTTAGAGTTCCAACTAATTGCCGCACCACTCAACACAAAAATGTATCCTGTAGTTGATTTTAGATCCCTTTTGTCTCCACCCCAATCAGAATCACTGAATCCAGCTACATCTTCATCATTTTTCCTGTATATCAACTTTAAGCTTGCAGTTTGTCTTAGATATCTAAAGATTCTTTTAACTGCAACCCAATGGGCTTGGCCATAGTTGTTGTTGAATCTACTCATGACCCCCACTGCAAACGTAATGTCTGGTCTTGTAGCTTGTGCTGCAAACATTAAGCTCCCAACCGCTTCTTGAAAAGGAACCTTCAGCATATCTTCCTTTTCAGCTTGACTGTTTGGAAGAAGTTCTTCCCCGAACAAGTCTTGGTTTGGATCAAGTGGAGTTGATACACCATTACACTCATTCATATTGAAACGAATCAGCATTTCTTCAATATATTTCTCTTGATCAAGTGAAATTGTTCCCTTTTCACGATCTCTCTGAATATGTATGCCTACACAATAATGCGCTTCTCCCAAATCTTTCATCTTAAGACGTTTCATCAGATCCACTTTCAGTTTCTGTTTCTCTTTCTTATTGTTCGAGAAAATCAAGAGATCATCCACATACACAGCAATGATTAAGATCTTTCCATTTTCATTCTTGTAATAAATACATGTGTCGAAATTTGACTGCAGAAATCCAAGATCTTTCAGCAACTTGTCTAGTTTCTTGTTCCAAGCTCGGCTGGCTTGTTTCAGGCCATAAATTGACTTATTCAACCGACAAGTTCGATTATTTAGCCGATAACCACTTGGTAACTCCATGTAAACTTCTTCTTCTAATTCAGGATTCAAGAATGCCGTTGTGACATCCATTTGATCGATGTCCAAGTCATACTTTGCTGCAAGTGCCATTAGAAAACGGATGGATGTGTAACGTACAACAGGTGCGTAGGTTTCCTCATAATCAATGCCTGGCTTTTGTGAACAGCCTTTAGCCACCAAACGAGCTTTGTAACGTTCAACTGTACCATCTACTTTCAGTTTCGTTTTAAACACCCATTTACATTTTATAGCTTTCCTACCATCAGGTACATCAGAGAATGTCCATGTATGATTTTCAACATGTGCCTTGATTTCTTCTTCCATGGCTTGTTTCCAATCATCTGCATTCTTAGAACCGAGGGCTTGTTCAACTGTTAACGGATCGATGTTTCTGCATAAGGTAGCTTGATTTACCACAAAGTCCTCATTAAATATCCTCTTATTCGGAACATGAGTTCTTTTTGGCCGTCCATCATCCTCAGAAATATTTGCATTGCTCAGTGGAATATCTGCTGTTGTATCATCAACGAAATCAACATTGGAATCTCTCAACTCTTCATTTTCAGTGCATGCGCCATCAGTAATGTTAGTCTTTGTACTGGTAGACTCCCCCACTTCAACAGGAGCCTGGATTAACTGGAACTGCTGTTGAGGAGGTATCAAAGAGTCTGTAGGAGAAACAATACTGTCATCAGAAATAACTGGGAAAGGATCGAATGAAGATATCTGTCGAACTGAGAACTGAGATTCGAAGAAAACAACATCCCTTGATTGAGTGAGTTTCTTGGTAAATGGATGAAGAAGTCTGTATCCTGTGGTGCCTTCTGAATAACCAACAAAGATATACTCCTTTGACTTTGAGTCCCATTTTCTGCGAGAATTTCCAGAAATTTTTGCCAAGGCTTTGCATCCAAAAACACGAAGATGACTAAGATCAGGTTTTCTTCCCGTCCATGCCTCTTCAGGGGTCATGTTTGGTAGAGCTTTTGTGGGTGAGCGATTCTTCAGGTAGTTGGCAGTGTTAACTGCTTCTGCCCAAAAGTCTGTGCTTACATTGGATTCCATTATCATGGATCGAGCCCTTTCCACCAAAGTTCTATTTAGACGCTCTGCGATTCCATTCTGTTCTGGAGAATATGGAATCGTCGTCTCATGTCGAATTCCGCAGCTTCGTAGAATGGTCAAAAAAGCATTATTGACATATTCTGTACCATTGTCTGTCCGTATAGCTTTAATACGTGCACCAGTCTGGTTTTCAACAAGTGCTTTGTATTCCTTGAACTTATCGACAACCTCAGTCTTTGACTTCAGAAAATAGACAACCGAGTGTCGTGTGAAATCATCAGTGAAGGTAAGAAAATACCGTGCACCACCAACAGATGATACTTGCATAGGACCACAAAGATCAGAATGAATAAGCCCCAGAACGTGTTCTGCACGTTTGACTCCTGTTTTCTTAAATGGTTTCCGATGCTGTTTGCCTTTCACACATGCTTCACAAGGAATGCTTGAGACTTCGTCTAATTGAACCCCAGACGACATCTTAATTTGCAACAGACGCATCGAAGGACGATTAAGATGTCCAAGACGACGATGCCACAAGTTTACAACGCTTGTTGACATTACTGCAAACGAATGTGATTTCTGGCGATCCAGGCAATATAGTCCATTAACTGCTGTGGCAGTAGCAATGACATTCTTTGAATTGACCTTCAACTGTTGGTATATATATATTCGTTTAATATTGAATCACTAGGTTGACACACCGCAACCCATTACAGAAAGTCGTATTGCCAGATAAAAAGAAGAATGTGAATAATTAATAGTTTTTAAATATCTGTTCCAGCAAAGGGCGACTTGGTCAACGGGGCAACATCAAGCTCTTAAATAGAATCCTTGGGATGTAATTCCTGTCATCTTTAAGCGGTAGGACAAAGTCATGTGGTCTGGGTCGAAGGTCATGGTGGCGGACAACAGTTGGAGGGAAGATCGGACGGAGCACATGAGTCCTGCATCGTACAACCGATCGTAGTAGTCCGTCTTCGGCGTCGCCCACCATCTCCGCAGCCCCCCGTGAGTCCAGCGGAAGATAGCCCGATCTTCGCATCCGATCCAGGAATCTCTCCACGCGGGCCCGATCGTCAGCAGTAGTGAATCCCCACCACGCCGGAGCCGCATAGAGAAGTTTTGCAACGGTTGTCGCACCAGCTACAGTGTGGAGGGCCCGAGTAGGAAGACCATGGGCCTTTAACATTCTCAGGGCGTAGAGAGAACTCGAGCATGCACACAGAACCTCGCCAACATGCGAGGATGCTCGAAGATCATCGGTGATGGTAACGCCTAAGATGTTCAGGGTGGTCACACGTTGGACCCCCGGAGGCGGCGGAGGAGGGTCGACGCACCTGCGGCGGATGATCAGCATCTCCCTAGACTTTGACTGGTTGAGCCGAAGATTGTTAGCACTGGCCCAGGACGACACATTCTCCATCTCCTCACCAACAGTGTGTCTCATTGAGGCACCGATGAGTAGGTATGTATCGTCGGCGTACTTCCCCATTTTATTGGCCAGATGGATGGGATGGAGGTCCGAGGCGTTGACTATGTATGACGACGGGCCGATTCCTGACCCCTGGACCACGCTAGCGTTGATGGATCTGACCGCCGATAGTAGACTCTGAAATGTTGTTACATGCTTTCTGTCCTCTAAAAAATTGACCACCCAGTTGTAGATGTGATCCGGAATGTCAAGGGTGGCAATCTTATTCGCGAGGGTAGAGTGCCTAACGGAGTCAAAGGCTTTTGATAGGTCCAGTGAGATGATGGCCACGTAGTCATTAGTCTGGAGCAGCTGTGTGACCTGGTGCAGCAGATAGACCAGCGCCGACGTCGTTGAACCCGTCGGTCTAAATGCAAACTGGTCCTCCAGGAGCGTTTGCATCGGTTGTTCCTCGAAGGCAGGATAGAGGTATCTTCGCACCAGCTCCCGCTCGACCAACCTGGAGAGGATCGGCGTGACTGATATTGGTCGATAGTCCGATGGTGATGACGGCGAAGACACCTTGGCCACGGGATGAATGATGGCCATTTTCCATTGTTGCGGAACGAGAGAGATCGACGTTGATTGGTTGATTAGACCAGCAAGCACCTCCGAATACGCCGGCGCGGTCAGACGCAGATACCAGGCCGGAAGTCCGTCAGCACCCTCCGCCGTGTGCCGCAGGTTGTCCAGTATCTGAAAGATTCTGACGTCTGTGATAAATTGTTGGCCTTGATACGCGGTAGATTTGTAACGAGGAGCAACGTAGTCTTTGTCATCCGACACAGTCGCATAATGATCGTTGAGTTGGTCAGCTGTCAGATCACTTTCTTCATTCGTTGGACTGCTCCGCTTTGTGATCAGACCCACTCTTCGCCACAGCTCCTGTAGGCCATCCCGAGGATCAATAGATCTCAGGTGGCGTCGGGTAATTCTCTCGATCAGGATTCCAACTCTTCGAGCAAGGGCAGACGCCTCCTCAACCCGGCCTGCTCGCATAAGTCTGTTCTTTGAGCGCAAAAGAAATTTAGTCTCTGGTCTCAGGAAATGTGGATCAGCTGTGGTCATGGTAACGACTCTGAGAGGGTATAATCTGTCCAACCGCTCCTTCGCATCCTTGTAGAACAGATCCCAGGCCACCTGCGTCTCCTTGATGGTAAGAATGTGTGACAGGTCAAGGTCAGCCAGCTCTCGTAGCAAGGCAGCGTGTTGGTTAGGTGACCTCTTACGGAAGGTAGCCTGTCGTGCAGCCTTGTGTTGGCTGGTCACTGTTCCATGTGGAAGGGCAATTATAGCCTTGTGATCTGTTTTGATGGCAGAAGTCAGGATCTTCACAGTTGAGAAACACGATTCTTTGACATTGAGCCGGTCAAAGATACTGGTTGGTTGATTATACGACAACCCTGTTCGTCAAACAAAACAGTTTTACCTTCCTTTGCTATCTTGTGAACTGCTAAAAGATTGATTGTTAAATCTGGAGCATGAACCACATCAAAGGCAGTCATTGTTTCTTTTGACGACAATGGAATGGATATGTTCCCTGTTCCAGTACTTTTCAATTTAGTTCCATTTGCAATTCCAACCTGTTGACTATCATTAGGAGTAAAACTCTCAAACCAGTCAAGTCTCGATGTTAGATGTACTGTAGCACCAGAATCAAGGTACCAGTCATCACCTGTCGAAGTGGTGGAATTCTCTGATGAAACAGAAAAATTCGTGTGTGCTGACAAGGCACCAACATGTGCACTAAAAAAAGGTTTAGTTTGTTTAGCACCGATCCTTTTTGAAGATTTGTATTGATCGCACTGTGGACGAGTATGCCCATACTGATTGCATTCAAAACATCTTGGTCCTTTTGGTTTACCCTTCTTTTGGAGTCTGGGCATGGAGAAGGCAGACTGAGTTGCACTTGCACTTGCACTTGCTCCAATATTCTTAATGCCATCTTGTAGCAAAAGACCTTTTACAAACTCCACTGTTGTGTCTTGTTTTGACCCTTGAATACCCAATATCAGAGGCTGAAATTGGTCAGGAAGGCCACCAAGTATTATACCTCCCACAACATTCTCCGGAAAGGGTTGACCAATCGACTCTAACTGTTCAGCAATTGATAAAATGTGATCAACATACTGTTGCATCGAAAGAAAATTTTCGAAACGTGTCTTGAACAAACTCGAATATAAACCAATTAGGCGAACCAAAGCAGTGCTTTCATATTCACCTCTCAATGCATCCCAAGCAATTTTTGCAGTTTGGCATTTCTTTGTGATTTTTGCCGCGCAAGGCTTTAGACTGAGATTGATTTTGGCTAACGCTCGTAAGTCCAAATCCGGATCAACAGACTGACCTTCTTTTGGCAAAATGCAACACCATAGACCAGCGTCTATCAAGAAATTTTGCATCCAGAACTTCCAATCACCATAATTCTTTCCATCAAGATGTTTCGCTTCAGATAACCCTCCAAGTGAACTTGAAGTTGCTCGAATGTTTTTCAGGCTAATCTCCGTCTGAATTTGCTGCATTTGCAGTTGTAATTCTTCTAATGACGACATGTCGGAATGAACACGCGGTACAAAGAACACAATAAAAACAGCTTCTGTCGACACTGATAAAAAACGATAAATCTCGAAAAATATTAGTCGACACGCAGTAAACAGTTCTTTACAAGTCGGCCTGGGCCCATAACCTGTTGAAGTTCACTTTAGTTCTTTAGGATTATTTAGATATAGAACTGATCAGAGTTTAAACATTTTAATTAGCACAACGAGCAAGGAAGAACGTAAACCGGAAGTAGAGTACATAGAGTACTAAAGAGTCCTCTTAGCACACCACCTATTGTC
>JACEVL010001779.1:0-5000 GCA_020284085.1 Aporrectodea caliginosa
ACCTTGGATCATTTGGAGGACATATGCCAATTCTTGCATCCCAGAAGTCCTTGTCATTCTCAAGGATAATAACTGTACATTGTCACAATTATTGTGACAATGTCACGGACAGTTAGACCTCTTTCCTACCAGCATTTACTTTGGTTTTGCATGGGACCCATATGGGCTCCATACGGGTCCCATATGGGAATATGGGCCCTAAATGGGCGTCATGTGAGCTTGCAGGTAGGGTTGCTCTAGGCATGGTGAGAAAACACATAATGTACATACCACTGTTGTTGCAGAGACAGTGAAAGTCGCCTATTACAGCTTAGAAGTTGACGGGGTCACTTGTGCCTAGCGTCCCCGAAATGGGGACGGTATATTCTTGTATAATAAAACAATCAACCAAGCATCTATCAACATTCCAAAAACAGATGCAGATAGCTAAGAGACTAAATAACTTAGGGATATATTCAAAATTTCTATTACAGCATGCTTTTACACAATAATTAAAATTTATACTGATAAATTTAAAAAAAAAATTAAAATGTGGATGATCGCCATAAAAATTTCTATAACCATGCGCAAAAAATAAAATATTTGCCAAATTATACCCCAAATGAAAGATAATTAAGTAGACTGTTGGTAGCAATAGCATGTAACACTCAATGTTGCTTGATATTAAAAATAACTCTTTCCAAGCAAGCGTCCCCAAAACGGGGACGCTAGGCACTAATGGGTTAACTATTACCGATCGTCGTCGATTCGCTGGCGTCCGGAACTGATGATGACAAGTATGGGGGCGCTTTGGATAACATCTGGCACAGAGACCGAGAGGTACCGAGTTCGAGCCCCCGTTGGGCGGATATGCTTTGTATTGCAAGCTGTCTGTTCTGTTAGTAGTTAAGATGTAAATTGCATAACATGTAAATGTACAGCGCAGTGCGTTTGTCAGGCGCTTTATTAAAGAAAAGATATTATTATTATTATTATTATTATTATTATTATTATTATTATTATTATTATTATTATTATTATTATTATTATTATTATTATGATGATGATGATGATGATGATGATGATGATGATGACGATGCGTGATGATGATGATTGTGATGGTGATGATGACGTATGCGATGATTCTGCTGCAGACGAATAGGATGATATTGATTACGATGATGATGATGATGATGATGATGATGATGATGATGATGATGATGATGATGATGATGATGATGATGATGATGATGATTAAATTGACGATGTTGATGTCGAATGTGATGATGATGATGATGACGATGTTGATGTTGACGATTGTGATGATGCTGCTGCTGATGATGATGATTACGAGATTTGTAGAAATATATATTGTGCGCCGTCTGTCTTTCACATCCAAAATCTTCTTGAACCCTAAGAAAAATCTCTCGCGACTTTGAAAGCGCTTTGTCATGCTGTGCTAGCTTATTGCGCATACAACCTGTAATAATTGTATATTTTACAGCCGGTATCACGAAATAGAGTATCCCTCCTAAGACTATCCGGGGATGAATAAATTTATCTCCCGGATGGACTATACCGGTATAGAGTATCCGGGGGATAAACCATTTCTATCCTCCATGGTGTGAAATCATCCCCGGGGGATAAAATGCACAGGTAGGCCTATAATGTACTTTTTTAATGCGATTAATTTATGAATATATATTTTAATAAAAATCCAAAGCCAGAAATATTTAAAGCAAGTGACTCTAAGTGAGCCCTCTAGTTCAAAAGTCCGTTTTTTTTAAAATGTTCACTTTGAACCTCTTTTCCACTAAAGTGAATGCGCTCTCTCAGATAATAAATTCAGTACAACTGCTTAACGGCTCTTTGAGGGCGTATGATTTTTTACGAATAGATTATAGAACTGACAACAAGCAGTGCAAACCACATTTAACCCTCATCCACACTCTTGGAGTCCAGGCGGACCCTAGTCGTATTGGCATAGGTGTAACTTTTGTGTGCTAGATGTCATAACCATATGATTTCATGTAATTGTCGGTCCTTCATCGACCAATAACTGCATGCATTTATAGGTCGGCATAATTATGATGTCAAATATATAAAAATTTAAAAATTTCACTTGGGGTCCAGAGAGACCCCTGGGTCCACCTGGACCCACACCTATAAATCTATTAAAATTAACCTAAGAAAAATTATGTAGACACAATTTTTAGTAAAGTTGACACACCTAAATAGAGCAACAGTACTGTCATAATAGACACTTTCCTTTAAAAATGGCTCTGAGTAGTGCGAGATATAATTGCACAATGGTAGGCCCAGTTCTCCAGATTTACCAACTGCAAGACACTGCAAATGACCTGACATCACGCAGTGGTTCTATGTGCATAGACTTCGCCCACAAGGTATTATCCTTCTTCCTCGTGGAATTATTAGAGATGAGAAAGGAACAGCAAAAATGGAACCACCTCACCTTATTATTATACCTCTCATGATGGATATTATGGCCAATGAAAGACAGTTTGAACATTAGAGAGTCGTCTCCATATAAAAAATTTGTCTCAAGCACATAATGCTAAGAGGTTGGAATCCGATCACGACAGCTGAGATAAATACATTCATAGTTCTCTGTTTCTATTGGCTGGAACATAAATATCCAAATTGTAGCCTCTGCGTGACAAGTGGTGATGTGAATATCGAACATGGACATTCAGCCCTTACTGCAACAGTGTCCGTAATTCGTGTCAAGAGCATATTCCATTTTCTTATAAAATCGTCTTTAAACATTCTTTTGAAAGACAAATTTACTTCATGAAAAATTTGTTTAATCATGTTTAATGAAAACTTATGCAATATTTTGGTGTTGGAAGGTAATAATCACTTGAAATACGCATTCTGGATGTTGGGGTCCAAACGGACCCCAGGTATGCAATAACGTAACTTTTATGACCAGTGTGGATGAGGGTTATGTCCGTTGTAGGCCTACTTCCTTGTTCTTCTATATAGGTGAGAGCAGTAGACAGCGGATATACATTCGGCACCCAGTCCAACTGACCGACGTCATCCATCAACAGATCTTTAATACTCGTCTTTAACGACGCCGTCGTAATACTGTGCGTAATGTGGAATTTCATGTTGGGTTCTAACAATCCAATAAATATATTATCGATTGGCATCATTTTGCAGGTGTCTAAAAGGTTCAGAGCATTTTCAGATCATTTGGGAATTCGAAGAACGAGATGAGATACCGAGATGTTGTTTTCGCTTGTTTTCCTCATTTCGAACTAATTTGCGCAGAAGTCCGCCACTACCCAACCTATCATGGTAGTGCCAGTTACGTTTTATCGCCACATGCCGTTCGGAAGCATAACCCATACGAGTTCATTTTATGTTGTTAGAAATCCATAGAGGCGCGATCGCCTTTTTTAGGCACGTTATATAGGCCTATGCCTACCTAAGGCCTATATATTAATTTAAACGGGATGAGCTGCGGTGTAAGGGTTAGAGTGCTGGACTGTCTACCGACATGTAGGCTGCATGTAGAGTGGGGTTATACCTCATAGTAGAATGTTCTTTCTAAAGGTCCGCTCCCCTTGTTCCCCTAGCCAACGCGTCTATGGTGAGTAGGCCTACGCTGGATCTGGGACGATCAAGAGAGCTTATTCATCTCATCTATAGACCCTCTGCGTAATTTTATCAACTTTGTTAAATAAATTTGTTTCCGAATTTCATTTCCAATTGCGTCCCCTACCACTGCTGTAACGCGTATACCTTATATAAACACTAGCAGTTTTAACCCGGCTTTGCACAGGTTTCCCCATGCGTAATTTTGAACGGCTGCAAATAAAGTCTACTTACTTACTTAATTACTATATATGCTGAAGGGCTTCAAATATTTGAAATGTCCACATATCTGAATGGCAACGATATTTAGAGGTGAAATAGTTTCCCCGTGTATTTGAATTTAATTACCTGTGCCTGAAGTGCTGTCCTGTTTAGCATTTGAATTTAATATTTTTGTAAACGACTTCGCATTTCAATTTAATGTCCGCTTACTGCACCACCTATCGAACGTTCTTCCGTGTAGGCTGTAGCTGTAGCGTAATCCACAATTGCCGCTTGATGGATTTGAAAATCAACTAAAAATGTCCATATATCGGAACTGAAATTAAATTTTGAACTGAAAATAGTTGGGGTCAGAACGTTCGTTAAAATTTGTGCATCGGCAAAGAGTTGCAATGGCGTGTTTTTAGTTGATATGACCTAGAAAATGGCCCTTGGAAATTTCTTATTAGAAATTAACGGGCATCGTTATTGGTTGCGTGAAAACTGGCTTCACATAGATTTTAAGGCGCTGGAATAATTGACCACGTCGAAATTAAACATTTCCGTAGGCTATATCGGAATTTAGAGTAAATAATGAGTTGAAATTATAGTACCGCACAGGTTATCTCTACCTAATATAGGCCTATTATTTGTTCCCCGGGCTAAATAATATAATAGCAGACGAAGCTCGATCGTGTTCCATTACAGCGCTCGTAATTTTTCGGAACGGAGCCCGTGTTTTATTTCGATTGCGCCTGATTTGCCAATTAATCCTCGCATGACGTATGCCGCATTTTCGCAGATCCCAGGTGAGTACAGCAAAAAATTCGGACTAGTCAGGATAATTTATCGTTTTTGCTTACTTAATAATATTATATACATGGTATTTCAATACCAATGACTAGGATAATTGTCATCAATCCAACTTCTACTTAGGCAGGAAATATTTTTTATCAATCCAGCTTCTATATAAGCAAGAATTATTTCTTCTCTAATCCACCTTCTATTTATGGTAGAATTATTTTGCATCAATCCAACTTCTTCTGAAGCAAGAGTTATTGTCGCCAATCCAGCTTCTATTTAAAGTTATCCTATATAAAATAATTTAAAGCGTTAAAACGATAAATTATCCTGATTAGTCAGAAAATTGTTGCTGTACTCACCTTGGATCGGCGAAAGTGCGGCCTAAGACAACA